>JANHFX010012358.1:0-11286 GCA_027560015.1 Chloroceryle amazona
ACGGGAGGATTCAGATGATGATCTGCTCGCCAGGCCGTTACACGCGGCGAGTGGGGGTTCCGTGGGGCGTAGGGCGAGGGGCTGCTCGGTCCCCACAGGCCAGCAAGCGTCTTGTCTGGCCGTGGGCTGTTGTCGTCGCTGCATTAGGAAGGTATGTAGGGTGACACGCACTTTCCCACCCAGGCACCTCTTTCTCTGAGAATATATAAAAAAATCTCCTGCCCTGTTGGTTCAAACCCGTGCTTTCCCTTTGCTAAGTCATGTGCTTTATCCCAGCTGTGACACCTGGGCTGGACGGTGGACATGTGTCAGAGGCTGAGCAGAATGGATTCTGCTCTGAGCTTTCCATCGAATGGGAACCCCGAAGGTTGCATGTATCAAATAATAAACCATCTTTTTTTTTTTTAATTTTATTTTTCTATCTAGGTGTAAAACTTCTGTTGCATGGTCTTTGCTCCAACACCACAGTCAAATCTTTGGATTTGAAGGTGAGTCTGTTTGAATAAAATTGAGACAAACAGGTGGGAAAAAAATAGGTGTACAAGCTTAATCGGAGTAAGAAACAGGCAGTCCCGTGGCAGGGTTGCTCTGCAAGATGCGTACTGCTCTGAAGTCCCTAAGTGACTTGGTCCCTGTTGCCTTAACAGTATGTCACGGCTTTCCAGAGTTGCTTTGCAGCTCATCTTTGTTTTTATTCTGTTACTATGTTTTGATGGGAAGCTATTGCTGTATAGCTTTTGTTAGTTGCTGCTTGGTCAGGGGGAGGCACGTGTAAGCTTTCCTTCGGCTTTCTGTATTAATCAGTGGGTTACTTATTATTTGACTTGTGCTTCTATGGAGTTTATCCAGCTTGCCAGGACCTTTCAGGGGCTTGATGATCACTCTGCTGTGAGAATGACTGCCCTTTGCTACGCTTCTGGCACAGAGCTGTTCCCCCCAGTCTACAGTCCTAAGCTGCACCACACCTTTCTCACCTGTGCTGGTGCTGGCCCAGCCCCTTTTTGCATCTAGAATCAGCATTTTCCACCCTGGTGGGGGCCATGCTGATCCTGTGCTATCCTGTGATGTTCATGAGCTCTCAGTCACGATGCCTCACAAAACTCATGGTGCGTGTGTCCACCGTTCCTCCCGGGGTCTTGAATTTTCTGGAGAGCTGATTTATATGTGGAACAAATGTTACTCAACCATCTTTGACAGAGTGAAATCGCTGTTACAGCTGGGGTGCACCTGGTGGTGTTTGATGGGATAGCTGGATTGCGACAGGGCGAAGCCTACTGATCACCTGGGACTTTTGTTTCAGGGAAATAACCTGCGAATCGTGGGAGCTGAGGCTTTGGGAAAACTTCTTAGTCAGAACAAATCCATCAGGAGGTAAAACACTGTATCTACCTCTCTTTCTTTTATTGCTGCCAGGTGGAACATGGCGTCAGAAAAGGTCCGAGGGTGTTGTTTGCTGGGGTAGGAGGAATGTCAAGTGGTGCGGTTTCTGGTGAGGGATGGGGCAAGTGAAGGAGCAAGAACTGGAGGTGCCCTTTTGGAGGATGCAGGGCCATAGCCACATCCTGCTCTTTGGAGCTCACTCTGTTAGCGGAGCTGGGTGTTTGAATGGGTACCGTGATGCAGGTGCTATTCAAGCTCTTGCAGCTGTTTTCTCCAGAGACTTCAGGCTTGTCTGGTTTTCTCTAGCCTAATCTTGGAATGGAACAACCTTGGCACGTGGGAGGAGAGCTTCTCCTTTTTTTGCCGAGGACTGGGAGCAAACAAGTTTCTCCGGCGGCTAGATCTGCGCAATAACCAGATCAACCATCAAGGGGCCGGGGAGCTGGCCGTGGCACTGAAACAGAACGCCAGCCTTCAGGAGCTGGGTAAGAGCCACTAGTTCTTTGCCCTCCTACACACACATGCATATCTTCAGTTTTGTTGCAGCTTGCCCTGATCTCTGCCCTGACTACAACTGGTCAGTGTTGTTCCCGGTTCCTATCGGTCCGAAGTGCTTTGCAGGCTTTGCGCAGGGAGGAGAGGTCATAGCTCCGTGGCTTGTGGAGGGTGGAGCTGTAATTGGAATCTCTGGAACCAAACCTGCAGATGAAGATTGTGTGCTTGGAGCAGAACAGTTCTCAGTGGAGGAAGGAGCGGGTTCATTCCCTTTCGTGGCTGCTGTTGGCGTGCTTCACGCCAGACTCTTGAGACTTACTTCGTCCTTAGTAAAGACTTTTGCCAGAATTGCCTTCAGGAAAATGTGGCTCTTGGTGCCAGTTCTTTCTCATTGCAGGTTGTGGAAGGAAGGCTCGTGAGATGGAAACATGAGGGGCAGACTTGTGTGCCTTTTGAACTGTAAGGGCTTCCTGTACTGTCGACTCATCCTTGTCTTTCCTGAGTTGCCTGTTGTTTTCACTCCCTCTCATTTACCTTGGAAAGGGAGACAGTGTTCACCTGTGTTTGTGCTGAGACCATTGGGAATCAGTTAGCCTCGCTTGCAGATGTATAAGGAGCGCAACTTCTCTCGAGCCCTGTGTTTTTCAGCAGATGTGTTGACTGTGGGGTGAAAGTTTGCTTTCTGTATAGATTTGCGTTGGAATAATATTGGGCTTCTGGGTGGCCGAGCTTTGCTGAACTGTCTACACAGCAACAAGACCCTGAAGAGGCTGGAGCTAGCTGGGAACAACATTCCTAGTGACATTCTGAAAGCTGTGGGTAAGTATTGCTTGTTGCACAGGAAAAAGTCAGGAACTCCTTTCCCACGTTGTGGCACTTGCTACTCCAGGAGAGAGCTCTCCCTCCCCACCTCCCTTTCTCAGTAGCACTTACACAATGCCCTGCGTCACTTTCCTTGTCCTTTTACAAGGGCTGGTCAGGTTGGTGGTGTCGCTTCTACCAGGAAGAGCGGGGAAAAAAATAATTCGTACTGACTTAGAGATTACTTTGCCATGTGAATGTTGAGAACTTGGGGCTCTGGTTTGCCCCTGAGTAGCCGAGTTTGGCTACGGCTAATGCAGCGTGTCCTTTGTTGCCGTCCTGTCCACCATGGAGTTGAATGACTCTCCTGTGGCTGGGGAGTTGATTACCCCCTGTACAGTGCTCTCTTGGATTCTGCCCACCCTGTGTCTGTAAGGTGGGAGCACTGTCTTTACGCAGGCCGACCTAAGAAGGGCTACCACCCTGGTGCTCATGCTAGCCACCTGTCATGCTGGGCGCTGCCTCTTCCAGCGGTGCTTGCTTGTTCTGTTGCTTTAGAAACATGTGCATGCTCTCCTACCTTCTCTGCCTCAGAACAAGCCATGGATCACAACCAAGACCGTCAGACTATCCTGAGTGAGTCCCAGAACCGGGCGTACATACTCAGCAAGGAGGTTTTGAGTCTGAAGAATGAGAAGACAAAGCAGGTCAGCAGTCTTACGTGTTGGCAGTTCAGATGGGGCAGCAGGATCCTACGCTTTCCCTTGGTGTCCCCACAGAGCACTCGGTGACAGGATTATTGTACACCTGAATTAGCTGTGAATACCTAGAAATATGAGTCTGTTTTCCTTCTGACGCTGAACGGTGCAGAGGCCCTATAGTCAATGATCTCAGTCAGATGTGCTGATGAACCTGTCAGACCTCCAGTTGGCTTGCTTTTGATAGGGTGGTTTGATTTGTCTTCAGCTGTCACTAGGAAAAGAAAGATGAGAAATGTAACTGCTTCAAGATGATGCAGTTCATTCTGTCACTGATGTTTGCCTTGTTCACAGTTCTTGGATTTGATGGACACTATAGACAAGCAGAGAGAAGAAATAGCCAGGAGTGGCAGGTGAGTTGAATTTCTGGGCTTTCTGCCCGTTGATGGCAGAATCGGGACCTTTCCTTTGCCTGGCAGAAATAACACACCTTTATTTTTTTCTCCCCCCTGCCCCGCAGGACGTCTGCAGCACAAGTTAGCCAGCTGCAGGAAGCGTTGGATGAGCAGCACTCGATTATGAATTCACTGAAAGCCAAGTATGGAGGAGGAGAACCTTATCCTTCCCGCTGTTCTGTGCTGCACAGGCAGTGCTGCTAAGAAGGGGGATAATCTTGTAGAGTGGCTTGCTTACTATTTTGCTTAGTTCTGCAGGGATAGCCAGAAATTCTGGTCAGATCAGGCCTCTGGGTTTGCAGCGTTAGATATTTAGCCTGCTTGTAAGTAAAATTGCAGTGCATTGGTGTCAGAGCAAGCGAATTACAGAGGGAGAAGAGGAGGGGGGGGAAGGATTGTGGGGATTGGGGCATGTTCCCTGCAGGGTTTACAGCCTGGCGAGGGTCTGCACCTGCTTCCCCTGGCAGTTGGCAGTCTCCTCTGAGAACTGCTGCAGATATGTGGGAACCAGACCAGCAGCATCGTACGCTTAGGAACAATGAGGTGGAGCTGCCCAAAGCAGCTTAGATTGCGTAGAGCCGCGTGCCCGTGACGGTGGTTAGACTTCAAACACCGATAAGCTTGGCTCACTCAATTCTGTCAGGTAAAGATAGTTTTGTTACACTGTGCTTCAGTGTCGACGTCCCTCATGTACAGAGTAAGCAGATAGCTTCTGCTACTTGTGTTTAAAATTCTGTGCCCAACTTTAAACAGCCTTGCTGAGGTCTAAAGCAGCCATCTGTGCTCTCCTGCGTGAGTGGGCAAATCCTGGAGGGGTCCGGGCAGGGAAAATGCAATGGGGCACCAGAACACCAGGTTCTGAGAAGTCCCAGGTCACTCACTGTTTGCAGAGGCTGTTGGGAGCACAGATGTGTGGGGACCTTTTCCCAAGGGCAAAAAGTGCCTCATTTAGGTAGCCTGATTTCATCCACTGCCAATTATGTGTTAACACGTTGTACCATGAGGCACAGCTTTCTGGAAGCACCTCCCTTAGAAAGAACTCTGGAAACTATCTCTCTATATAGGCTGCAGATGACTGAAGCTGCCCTGGCTCTGTCTGAGCAGAAGGTGCACAATTTGGGAGAGCTGCTGAATGCCACAAAGCAGGAGCAAACCAGCATGGCTGAGCGCCACTTCATGGAGCTCCAGCAGCAAAAGCAGGTGAGCTGGATAAGTCCTAGTTAGGTTTGAGAGCAGGGTTCCAGGCCATACCTGGTTTGTGTAGATTTGGGGGATGATGGATGGGATGGGAAAACGTCATTTTTAGTGGGTTAACCACAGCTGCCCTGGCAAAAATTCTTGTGTAAATGACATAGGTGACTAGTAGGTGTGGAGAGGAGCCACAATGTTTTGGGGATAGTTTGGATTTAGTTGGGTGTGGTGGCGGTTGGAGCAAGTTGGCACTGCAAGAACTAAGGTGAGTACAGGTTCTTAATTTTGATTCCATTTGCAGGAAGGTGCTGATCGGGAAGACAAGCTTTTGCGTGACTTGTCTGCTGCCAGTGAGAAAAATCTGCTTCTAAGGAACCAGGTAGGAAAGCAAGTCGGAGGCTGAAAAATGGGATGTGGGCACCGTTCACTTCTGCTCTGCATGTACGTCCTCTACTTTGATCCGTGCTTGTTGTAATTGTCCTGCTAACTTTTTCTGCTAATAGTAAAAGGAAGTCCTCTGTGGTGGTAATTTTCTCGTAGGTGGATGAGTTGGAGAAGAAGTGCAAAGCTCAGCAGGATCAGCTGTTCCAGGTGAAACAAGACTTGACCAACACAACAGCAGAGCTGAAGCTGCGGGCTGTGCAGGCTGAGGGTGAGTGGAGAAGCACAAACAATTCATGGACACCTATGGGTTGGGATTACCGTCCGTGAGTTGGCGGTGCAAGGTGGCCAAGGAGAAAGAGTGGAAGTTTGTGATAAACACAGGCTGGGCAGCAGGAATGCCATAATTGTGATACACCTGCTTTTAACCTGCAGAACGCCTGGAAATGGAGAAGAGAAGATTTAAACAAAGCCTCGAAGACATGGAATCCCTTCGGGTAAAAGAGGTAAGAATGGGGCTTTTGCAGCATCCTGAGGTTAGTCTCTCGTTGGTCCTGACCTACAGGTGCCACTGGAGGTTAATGTTGCTAGTCAGAGGCTCTTAAAGAGCTTAAGAATTAGTGGACTCAGACTTCCTGTGGGAATAACAGGCCCTTTCGACAAGCAACGCGATCACAAGACATTCTCCCAGGTGGTGAGATGATGTAGCTTGCCAGAGTATGGGCTGGAGTGGTATGTGACTCTAGCAAAGAGGCTTGGAGGCTGGCCCCTGTCAGTCTTGCTACACACAGAGGCCCTTATGAATGAGCAGTCTTGTCATGTTCGCTGAAATAAAGGTGCATTAAAGGAGGAATTTCAGACAGACTTGGTTTATTCAACCAGTCCATTCCCAGGGCTCAGCTTGCTATGTCCTTCTCTGTTACGTTTCAGAGGGATTCTGGCTGAATAGGAACAGAGCAAGAGGCTGTGACAACTCTCTTTGGAGTGTTTATAGAGGTGTGAAATCACTCAAAAATAAAATTATACCAATAGATTTCTCTAAAGATTTTGAAAACTCGTAAGGAAAGATACAGGTTAGGAAGATTTTTAGCCACACTAAACCAAAAATGAATCTGGTGTTTCATGCCACTTGAAGGTGAGAACTTGGACTGTATCTTTTATCTTGGCCTTGAAGGGATCTGTCTCTAAAGTTCCTAGTTTCTAGAGGGCAGAGTCTATACATACTGCAGGTTCCCAGTGGAGCTCTGAGGGAGGTAAGGGTTTTTCCTTGGTGGTAGGTGGGTCAATGAAAGGATGCTCCTCCTTCTGCCCAGTGGCCATGCTGCTGTGCCTGGAGACAGGAATGGTTTTCTGGCACTTGCTTAAATGGTGTCTGCTGCTTTGCAGGTGGATCATATGACACAGCACATTGAGGCCAGTGAACGTTCCATGCAGGACAGGATCCAGAGGCTGGAGGCCATCAGGATAGCTCTGGAGGAGGTGAGAATGGATGCTCCAGGTGCATCGGAACGCTCAGGTAGCGGTGGCAGGAGAAGGCTGCCAGGGGAGCTCTGTGGAGTCTTCCATTGCTGACCTGTGTAAAGATTGTTGCGGGCTGTAGGGAGGAATGGAAAACAGCAGTTTATCGGCTAAAATTACTTTTACTGCTTTGGACTAAGGAAGGAGAAGGTTCCAAGGAGAAACCTGTAGATTCTGATTGAAAAAAAAATAACAGATTCTGTTGAATGTAGCTGGATTCTTACCAGGATTTGACCTGACAGGTTTCCCCTGTGGTCCCAAGTAGTGTAGCATATTTCTCCTTATCTGTTCCCCCAGCGAGATCCAGCACTGCCCTCTCCTAGTCCCCTGTTTTTGGAAAGCATCACCCATTACTTGCCTTGATATAACTGAAATTCTCCCTGAATTTAGATGGCAGTCTGGTATGTAATCTGGGTTTGTTTTCCCTGCCCCTGAGTGAGACAGGCAGCTGTGTCACGCTGTAGCCTGCGATTGGAAGCTAATGCTGTTCTCGGGTCAGTGTTGCAGTGATGCAGGTTCTCTGTCTGGAATGATCTTTCGTGTTTCTGTGGCAGGAGCTGAGCCAAGTCAAAGCAGCTGCACTTGCTGAGCGAGGCCAGGCAGAGGAGGAGTTAATAAAAGTCCGGAATCAGGCACGGCTGGAGTTGGTAAGGACAAGAGCTGTCTGTGGGCCCTGCCTCCGTGGGGGGGAGTGGATTTGACTGTCTAGCCTGTCTTTTTCCTGGGGAACTGCTGAGTAACTTCCCACTCTGGGTTTAACTGGCCTGCAAATAGCATGATTTTTGAGGAAGGAGTCCTGCGAAGTCTACTTTGAATTAGCTCCAGAATGTAACCACTATCCCTGCCTGCTTTGTGCTTCCAGCAGTAACAGATTTGATGTAGATATTGTCATAGCAGATTTAAGTCACCAGCTTTTGAAGTTAATGGCCAGATGTCAATCCTTCTGTTAACAGCAGCTTTCGTGGGCTGCTCCTGTGATTCTGCACTCAGAGGAATCTCCGCAAGTGGCTGCGGCTGCTGGATTAAAATATGTCATTGTAGAATTGAACTTTGTCACAATGACAGTGAATCGACACCCTGTGAAAGAGGAAAAGGGATGTGGAAAATAGACCCAGACTATTAGAATGTTTACTTGTATGTAACATCACAAAAGAGGATGCTGTACTGAGCTACAGACATACAACAGCTGCCACGTGTGTCTGTGGTGGGACAGAGCAGTTGCTTAGCTGCAGACGGTGGTGTTTCAAAGCCTCTGGGATACGGAGGAAGTGAAGATAGAGCCCAGGTTGTAAACACAGGCAGTGGCATTGCTGCTGCTCCCAACGACCTGCCTCTGTTTCTCACTAGTGAGCTGGGTGTTGCAGCATCTCCATCAGAATGTTTTCCCTGGCAGCTGGAAGCAGCTTAGCTGCACTCCTGAATGCAAGGGGGAAGTGCTGTATCCATTATGGCTAAGTCATGTGCTTGTTCTTCAGTGACAGTTGACTCAGCCAAGGGGTCACTGTGTTGGGAAGAAAAAGGGTAGAATCCCTTCACAGGAATAGGATAGGACTGATGTATTTTCCTTTTCCTTTGTGCCTTACAGCAGCAGCAACTAGAACACCTAGAAGAGAAGCTGCGGCTGATGACTGAGTCAAGGGATGAGGCTCAGAACTGCTGCCTTAAGCAAAAACAAATGGTTGCTGAGGCCCAAGCCAAAGCCAGTCAGCTGAGCCTGCATGCTGACGGGCTCAGAAGGCGGCTAGAGGAACTCCAGCAGGTGATTTGGACTGAAGTAGGTCACCACAGGGGCAGAACAAGTTGCTGAAGTTATTTGGCTATTGATGGGATTTGTCTGTGTGTGTCAGGACCTGAACAGTAAGGAAGAGGAGAAAGTTGCAGAAGTGAATAAAGTGAAAGTGGAATTACAGGAGCAGATTGGGCACCTACAGGCTGAACGCACAGCACAGGATGGGCTGAGAGAGAAGATTGCGGCCCTGGAGAGGCAGCTGAAAGGTGAGGGATCCTCTCCTGCTGAACAGGAACAGCTTCTCAGATGGTAATGCTGTTACCCTGCGGTGGGCCGGGAGCAGAGCTGCGTGTGCAGGCAGCAGCAACGGCGCTTCCTGCCTGTGCGTACAGCCATGAGCCGTACCCTCCCTCCTGATGTGCTTGCAGGGATTCTTGGCCTCATTTTATAGGGACCAAGGCTCAGCTAACTACCCAGCAAGCAAAAGGTTTGGATTTCCTGCACAGTGAAGTGTTAACATCTTGTCCGTGCAAAACCTCTCGCGCTGTCTCGTGCAGCTTCTCTCACGTGCCTGCTTCCGTTGCCTTTGGCTGTGCCTGTAACGTCTCGTTCCTCTTTACTGTAGGGACACTGTGATTTTCTTTACTAACGCTGCTCTTCTTTTGCAGCCCTATCAAATAATCACCGTGAGGCACTGCTGGATAAAGAAGGTGAAATCTCTATGCTGCTGGAGAAGCTGAGAATGAAAGAGGCTGACATCTCCAGAATGAGGGAAGAAGAGGCCCAGCGAGCCAGTTTCTTGCAGAATGCCATCATGGCATATGTGCAGGGGTCCCCCTTGGGAACCCACAGTTCTAGGAAGTGAGGCTGTAGCTTAAAGAATCCAGATACCTGCTGTCAGGAAGAGGCTGAACAACTCAGGTACAGCCCCTTCTTTATAAGTGGGACAGTTTTGTTAGAGTGGGGTAACTCGGTCTTGCAAATGCAGAAAATTTCTCTTGCTCCTCAGAAATCTTGCTCCTGACCGCAAAACGGAGAGGGGGGAACGACTCTCCAAGGCTGGCATAGAGGCTCGTGGGCCTGCGTTCATGATGTGAAGCCCTTTCCCTGCACTGCTACAGCATTTGAAGTAGTTTCTGTGGCTGTTGACACAGCACCGGTCTGTCAGCACACCCCGTTGTTACCGGCGGGTGGGCACAGTGGTCCTTCTGAGGCATCTGTTCGGCTGTCGGGGCTGTTCAGAGGGGAACCGGATAAATGACAGGCAGCAGTGTTTACAGTTCCCTGTAGGTAGGAGCCGTTTACTTTGCTCATCGGGTCCCAAAGCTGCTGAAAACCCCAGATCTTGCCCACCTGTGCTTTTAAACCCAGTGCTTACAGATGGAAGCAGCAGCTGACAGGGCTCGCTTTGGCTCTTTACCCCGCTCCTCCTCCGTGGTGCTGGCTGTAGCGATGGCCAGGGGGTGTGCGCTGGTTATACACACAGCAGCTGTGCAGAGGGGGCTGCTGTGCAGTCAGCGTCCGTATCCTTGTTGGACAGCTGGGCTTTGGCCATGGTTCAGGCCTCTACAACACTGACTGGCATGGAAGCGGTGGGGTGGACTGTCGGGGGTCAGCATCTGTGCTTCCTCAGTGGGAGCTGCTGCCCTTGGCTGTAGTTCTTGTGGCCAAAATGCAACAGGATTTCATTCCACTGTGATAAATGGCCAAACTGTCCCACTGGCTTCTTGGGATCCTGGAGCCGAGTGCTGTTTTCTGGGCCTTACCCTGGCGAGGAGTGATGCTTCTGACTCGACCCTGGCAATTGCTTCTTGGAGCATGAAGGGAGAAAGGTGCTTCCCTTTTCCGGCACGGCGAGTCCTCATGTGGCATGGAGGAAAGGAAGGGATGTGAGGGTCTGAATCGGAGAAGTGCAGACCTCTTGTCAGGGCAGCAGTAAGAGAGCCTCGCTCTAGGTTCTCCGCTGAGTCTGCAGTGGGAGAAATGAACTTGCAGTACATATTTTAAGAGGCAAAAGACGTATTTTAAGAGGAAAAAGAAACTTTGCAGATGGGTTGTTTTGTTCTCGTGATTTTTTCGTATTGGATTTTGCTCTGCCTTTTTAATAAAGAGCTTTTGCATTTTGCTGTTAACGTTGGACGGTGACGAGCTCGATGTTTGGCTGATGTGGAGGGAGTGGCCGGCTCCTGTGCTGCACTCTTGAAGATCCTGCTCGCCTGTCCTGGACCGAAAAGAAAATGTTACAGGTGTATAAGCCGAGCATGTCTACAGACCTTGGTCCTGAACTAAGGTGAAAGCAAAGGAGTTGGGAACCTAAGCCCCGACCCCCAGGAGAGCAGTGGGTGTTGACAGCTAGGCTGTTGGTGGATGCTGGGGGGCTCTGTGGAGCAGCAGGTAAGGGAGCAGCAAAGCCTGGTGTGTTGAGGCAGTACCTCGGACGTCTCTGTTCCTGGCAGAGTAGGGGGAGAGGCAGAGGAATCCTAACGCCATCTTTATGCGGGGTTTCTGGTGCTCCGTCTTTGTTCCGCAGCAGCTCCAGGCAGCTGCGCTGCGACCGGGTGTTAAAGCGTCGTCCCCGAGCAGGTGGCCGCCGGCTGCGGGCGCCGGCCCTGCGGGTGTCCGCGGAGCACCCGCCACC
>JANHFX010012359.1:0-17802 GCA_027560015.1 Chloroceryle amazona
GCCCGTGGCGCAGGGCTGGCGCGCCGCCGAGCCGCGCTCCCCGCCGCACGCCATGTCCTATCCTGTCCAGATTGCTCGACCGCACGCGGTAAGGCCGGAGACTTCCCGCGGCGGGGGGGGAGCCGCGTGGCGTGGGCCCATCGCTGGGGCAGCGGTTCGGCTGCGCTGGTCTCGGCCGTTGGAGAGAAATCAGACGGGTTTTGTGCCTGTGGTACGGGGTTTCATCGTTCCTCTCTTGTGGGATTCTCTTCTGTTTCTGCATCTGGTGGTTTCAGCTTTTCTGTCCCTTCCCAGCCTCTTCCCGGCGCTTGCTGTGGTGGTTCTCACGGGCTCTGATTCTTTCCGAGCACCTCAGGCCATTTGTCTTCCAGACAAGAACACGCTTGGAGGCAGCAGCCAGCTTGGGGGGAGAAGGAAAGGTTGTCCACTGGCGTGGAGCAGGAGCCTGTGGCCTCCAGCTGTCTTTGTCTTGGCCTTTCTTTGGTGCTAAACCACAAGGGGACGAGCATCCTTGCTGCTTCCCGGTGAGCCCAGTCCTTGCTCTTGACACCTGCTGGAAAGCTCTCCTGATGTCCAGGCTGCCTGCCATGGACAGGAGACCTGCCCCTCTCTCTGTGGTGTTTCGAGCTGCTGGTGCTGCTCCTGGGAAGCAAGAAGGAAACTGAGCTGCTGATTTATTTTTTTTTTTTCCATTTTATCCATCCCTGCTTTTACCTCTTCCTTTCACTTGCAGTCTTGTCTCCTCTTGGATCAAAGTATGAGATGACTTTTTTATTAGTAGCATTATTATTATGATTCTTTATTTTAAGTTACTTGTTTTGTTGGCCCTGTTCCGTTGAATGCACTGGAGCTTGCGCAGGTTAATTCACCCAGATCCAGCCTCTCCTTTCTGTGCCATGTCACTCAAGTCTGTGCTTGCTCATCCTGCATGGTTGAATGTTTTAGGTTTAAGCCTTTCATGGAAGAAAAAACAACCCTTTCCTTAGTGGAACAGCTTTAGTCAGCTCAAGCTGCTTAAATGAATCTTATTAGGTGCTGGAGCGTGGCACACTCTTGCAAGGCTGCTCTTTGGAGCTCCTTGGTGGGTTATAGCAAGGTGGCCGCAGCCAGGAAGGTGCTGGTAACAGAAGCTAGCAAGGAGACTTTGTCTGGAGTTGTTTCTGACAGGAGCAGCTATGGAATGGTAACATTCCTGCAGTGATGATTTTAGGTTTTGACTTGGAAGCCTGGAAACCCGTGAGGTGTTGGTGAAGGGGTGAGATTGCCTCATCTGCCCTCTTTGCTGGGCTTCAGCAGAGCAGCGCAGGGAGCGGAGCCGGAGTTTGGAAAAGCTTTGAAATAGAAATGTTGAGGAGGGTGCAGGCCGGGCTTTTGGCTGTGTTAGCTGGCTCACCCAGAGCGCTCGGGGCCTGCGTGCTGCTGCACAAAGAAGCTTTTCATCCAGGGGATGAGACACGCTGACCTGGTTCGATTTATGGGAGTTTTGCTTCCATCGGTGCGAGCGCGTTTGTTTGGGAGGTGGGATGGAACAAGAACGTTTGTCTCAAAAAGCAAATCCCAGGATGTGACCAGGTGAGCGACAGCTGCAGTTGTTGCAAAACTGTGTTTTAAAAACAAACCAAAGAAACCTCAATAGCCAATGTGGAGACGGGTTTTAGGAGAGTGTGAAAGGCTCCTAGCCTCGGGGTGCCGAGTCTCCTGCAAACCCCAGTTGCTTTCCCTTGTGTCGCAACAGCGGAATGAACCGAGCGGGGTGGTGGTTTGCAAGTTGGAGGGAGCTCGGGGTTTCTCCAGCCTGCCCTGCTCTCTGCTCACAGTGAATACTGGTTTTATTCTGTTATATCAATGTTGGAAGAGCTTTCTGGCATTTGCTTCTTCAAGTTATTTTTACAGCCGCCCTTAATCTTCCAAAGTTATGTGATACTTTCTAGGTGTCTGGCTACAGGAGAGGTTGGATTTGAGATATAAAAAAAAACCAATTTTTTTTTTGATTGGAAGCCAAAAGGGTCTTCTCATCAGAAATGTGCCAGCCCACCCCAGACCAGAGGCACCTTGCCTGCCCTCGGGAGGGTGGGCAGCGTGTCCCAGTGTGATCCACCCTGCCCCTCTCAGCTGTTTGCAAACACGTGTCTCTTGCTCGGCGGTGCCATGAGCTGGAATCTGGCCATGGCTCTGGGGCTGGAGCTGATCTCTGGTGGGACAGCTTGGGAGAGGAGAGCCCGATTGCTTTGAAGTTGCTGCGCTGTTTAATATTAAAAGTCAGCGGTGTTTGCTTGCATGTCTTGGCCAGGTCAGTTTTGTCATGGGGTGTGTTTGCACAGTGAGAGCTTGTTTGGAAGAAAGCAAGAGAGGCCAAAACCAACCCGACACTAGCGTGTCTTGCATCTAATGAGACTCTGATTTTGGTTTTCTGCGTTCCACGGCATCTGTTCCTGAGAACAGGGAATTTGTCTGCCTGGGGAACCTTATGCTGGCAGTGGAAACGCCCTGGGTCACCTCCTGGGTGTGTGTGCAGGGCTGAGCTCAGCAGGGCTGCGAATGCCATTAGAATATAAATAAATAATCACAGTCCAACTGTGACGGTCGCACCCAGGGAAATGCAGCTCGGCAGGAATACTGAGCCCAGAAAGGAGTCGTGACATTATTTTAGGCTTGGTGACACTTCAGGAGAAGTGCTTTAAAGGACTGGAGCTGTTTGATTTCACAGAGGAGGCAAGTGAGGGGGGATGTTGTGAAGGGACACAAGGCAGTGGAAGGAGGCTTGGGCATTCTTCTTCTCCCATTGTATAAAACCCAAGGGAATATCCAAGAAAATGGGGAAAACCGGTGCGTTTCGAGTGATTAAGCAGAAATATGCTTTCTGCATCTGGGCAGCGCATTCAAGGAGTCACTGCTGAGTTTGAAACTGGCAGGGAAGATCCCGTACCGGTTGAGTGAGGATGTTTGGCTGGTTTCACTCTTCTGTGCCAGCTTTGGGAAGGGCTGTGAACCTGTGGATCTGATCCAGACTGAGCTGTGACAGACGATGCAGCGAAGAGGTTCTTCTGAAGGTTGCATTGGTCCCCGGTTGAATTAGGGTGTCCTCCTTCTCACTGAGAAACATCTGGCCCCAACAGCTGTCAGGGAGGCGGGATGTGAAGATGGTGTGATATTTTATAATGACCCTGGATTTGATTCCATTTTACTAAAAAAAGGACTTGTAAAAAGCTTGGACGAGTGTCCATGTTTTTAGAGGGAAGAAGGAAGCTTGGTAGAAAGGTTCTGGTTTGTTTGACTTTCTTTAGGTAAAACCAAAATAGCCAAGAATCAGTTGGTTCTTAAGGGCACCGAGTGGTTCTTGGCTGGACTGCAGGGGATGCATTTTTGTCTTCTATATTCATTAGCTGTAAATGTTGGGGTGCTTAGTTGGTTTCTATCATGTTCAGTTTGGGGACAGAGGAATTGTTTGAATGCTCTGTGACCTTTAGCTGAAGGTGAAAAACCACATTACTTACACTCTTAGAACCTTCTAACGTGTCCCAGGTTCATGGTCTCGCAAAGGAAACTTCCAGATGGAGGATATTCATTTTCAGGCAGCCTGCAGGTATTTTGTGCAAACAGATCGATTTCCCTGCGTAGCACATGTCCCCCTTTCCTTTTAAAGCCTCTTTGAGATCAATATTCCCCGAGGACAGAAGGGTTCCCCTCTCTTCCAGCCATGTGGATCCAGTTTCTTGCTGTGCCCTCCTTGCCAGTCCTCCTTCTCCTGTTAGTGCCGTGACATTTTGGAGCCACGGGAGTGATGCTCCAGTGGATGCAGGCTGGGGTGCTTCCCAGAGGGTGGTACCAGCTGCAGGAGATGCTGGGGGTCGAGGCACACGAGGTGTCCTCATCCTGCAACTTCTGTGCCAAAACAACTTCTGCTTTTGGGGTGCTTTTAGTGTTTTACCTACTAAAGATACTAAACAGGTTTGAATCCCCATTGGGAGCACTGTCCCCTCCCTGCAAAACCAGAGGCACTGGGTGTGCTTCCTGCTGCTGCTTGCCTCTGCTCCCTGAGGTCGAAAGGTGAGCTTCACCCCTCCTTAACCCTTCTGCTCCAGCTTTGAGACCTCCGTGCTTTCTCCATGCCACCTCTCCTGTCAGGGAGCAGCTCTGTAGCTCCTTCATTAAGCTCCCTGTTTGCAAAACAGCGCTTGAGCAGGAGCGTCCCTGCCCGCTTGCTGGGCTTTTTTTTTGGCCCGTGATAAATAACTTCCTTGTCTGTCTGAACCAGAGACAAGAGGTTGGTGCAAACTTGTGTGCTGATTTGGTGTCCTAGCCAAATGGTGGCCTGGGGGAATTGAGTGCCTTCCCTTGCCCAGACTCCTCCTCCCAGCAGTCTGAGCAAGGGAGTTAAACTGTGTCCTGCGGTGGAAGGTGCTGTGAGGAGATGGAAGCTCTGGAGATGGCAGGAGCTGGCTCCTCTCGGCAGTGACATGATCAGCATGGCGAGGCAAGGCCAGGTAAGCCTGTGGCGTGGTTTGCGTTACGAGCGCGAGGCGCCTTTGCTGCTGTGTTGGTTTTCCTTGGAGGAGTTATTCACACTTTGATCTGCTGGAAGCTCAATGCCAGTCTGTGTCGGTGCTCCGGGAGCTTGCAGAACGGAAGAGTTTACAGTGCCAAATGCTAAAATCCCCCAGGCTGCGAAGAGCCTTCTCCAACCACCTCCGAGCGCAAAGAAAAGCCTCCTGCTACCAGCTGCGCAGCTGAGCGGGGGGTGGCTCGTGCCAGGGATTCGCATCCCGAATTCTGCCTCCTGGGCTCCAGCTAATGGCACATGGAAAGACTTGAAAATCAAAATTGTACCTTGGAAACTGCCTCTGATCGGGTCTGTCGTGAGAACTCGGCACGATCTTTCTAGAATAGCTTGGAGCTCTGAGCAGGGACTTGGGAATTTTGGCTTCCTGCTGTGGGACTGGGAGAGCGTGGAGGTGCAGGAACAGGACACCTAATTCCCTGCCCTGGGGTCTCTGCCATTGCCAGGAAGGAGGAGCTGGCTTACAGCAGTTTGTATTTAAAACTCACTTTCCCTAGGATAAGCCTTTGTCCGAAACAGCTCTTTTTCCTCAAGCTACTCTAAACTTTTATGATTGCACCTTAATCTGCTTTTTGGACATGATTTGGTGCAGAGGGTGGTGCTTTGCTTTTGGCTGATCTGAAGATTGCAACTGCACAGGGGTAGAACAAATTCTGTTGCCTCTGTGGTTTGGCAAAGGTAGAGACCCGGTAAGGCCGCTTTTGGATACATAAAGCCTTTGCCTTTCCCCTAGCCTGACAGTGTCCTCGTTGTCCCACCAGCCCCTGGAGACACCTCCTGCGATACAATTGTCACTGTCACCACGCTTATTCCAAATACTGAGCCAGTCAGGTTCTCTGGCCTGAAGGGTTTGCTGCTGAGGTCCAGTGAAGTTTGAGAGAGCTGAGTGGGAGATGCGGAAAGTTGAAAGGGTCCTACATGGACCTGCAGATAGGTTATGGCTGTTGTGTGGGAGGGACCACGTGTGGTGTGGTGGGAGATGGTGGGGGATGATGCTGCAGAAGAGATGTGACAGTGAGCGAAATAACCCAGTGCTTTTCATGCGGAAGTTTTGGGTTTGTCGTGTGAAGAGAACTGCTCACCCTGCGTGGGTGTTCTGGACCACGAGTCCTTCAGGAAGCAGAGCACCAAGGCGTGGGGAGTGGAGGGAAGGGCAGACGGGTCACTCTGGGCTCAAAGGCGCCTGGATGCAACTGGAACAAAAGTCTTGTGATGGAGAAAGACTGAAAAGCAGCACTGTAATGGATCTGCCGCTGCTCTGCGGGCACCTCTGGCTGCCAGGGAGAGGGCTGGTGGCTGGCTCCAGTGCCTGGCACCAGTCAGATGACTGGGAAGCCACAACAGCTGAGAGCTGCCCCCACCCAGACGTGACTGCTGCTCCGTGAATGGCACATTCAGACGGGACAGTTAAGTGCTGCTGACAGCCTTGGTTTGCCGGCGAGGCAGGGAGAAGGGTGTTGGGAGAGATGCATTTCTCTGCAGCTGGTAGAGCCGCGGCCGGTGCTGGCAGCAGCCGTGGCCTTGGTGCAGGGATGGCAGCAGAAATCAGTGCCTTCTAAGAAGGGGCCACGCGCAGTGTGGTCACCTCCTAAAACAAAAGGCCAAGTCAGCAGCTTCTGAGAGATGGATGGCAATGAGACTGTTGGAACAATAAGGGTGTTTGTCTTTTCAGCACATGTTGTATCCCCGTAGGCAAGATAAAAATGTACGTATTCAGCCAGGTTTTTATTACTGACCTTATCTTCGACAGTAGAGCTGATTGTGGAGGGGTTGTTGTTTGGTTTATGGCTTGGATAGTTTTTTTTTATTGTTTTACTTTTTTTTTTTTTTTTTTCCTTAAATCTGTAGCGAGCTCCTCCCAGGGTTTTGGGGAGGAAGTGAGGCAGACAGCAGGGCACTTGTGGACAACCTGTTTTGATCAATAACCACCTCCCTAGCCCTTCAGTGGAGGGTTTCAGTAGCAGAGGATGGCTTCTCTTGGCTGTGGAGGCTGCGGGTGATGGGCTCCATACCGTGCTGGTCCTCTCGCAGCCCATGCTGGGTCTGGAGTTCATGCAGCAACAGCTCTGCTACTGCCCCAGTTCCTCCCAAACTTTCCTCCCTCCTCTTACCTGAATCAGCTTTGGGAAAAATTATTTTCTCCAGGCAAAGGCGAGAAAGTGCATTTCTCGGTCTGATGAGCAACTGCAGCGCTGCCAGAGCCAAGGGGTATCCAGGCACCAGAGAGCTTTTCCTTTTAATGCTAAAATAGGTCACGCTCGCTGCTGGCAGAAAGAGATTTAAAGCAACTTCTTTTTCTCAAAGTTCAGGATGTGCAGAGCAGGGGTGGGGGGCATCCCCTCTCCCAGGCAAAGTTGGTGGGGTGGTGGCCGTGCCCCTTTGGTCACCCCACCATGGTGTGGCTCGCAAGCAGCACCAATTACTAGCCCAGCCTTTGCCGCAGCCAGGGTTGCGTCAAGGGGCTCAGGCAGCATCTTGTTGCATAAATTAATTGCCAAATGGTCCGAGGCTTTTGCAGGTTTTAAGTTGGGATTTGTGCTTCTGGGGGTGTGGAAAGCTCAACCTGCCCTGTACTTCCTTGGGGCATGAGGTGGCTCCTGTGGGCAAGTCTTGGCCACCACGCTGAGCCACCGACTTGTGTGTCCCCCGTTCCCTTGCGGTTATAGGAGTTCCCAGGACAGCGGGCAGATGAGCAGCAGGGATGGGCCAGGCACCCTCTTCTGAAATGAGATAAGGGACAATTTATAACTAATGAACTATAGGGAAGCTTTGGCATTGTTTTTTTTTACTCGCTATTCGGACCACGCCATTATTAATCGGCCTCATTTAGCCTAAACGCTTGGGAGTGCTTCAGCAGAAATAGCACGTCATTAAGAAATACAAATTATTCGCAATACAACGCTGGGCGAGCTCGTAACGAGCAGCCCACGACCTAATCCTTGGTGGAGGTGGCAAGGAGCTGGGCTTCGCTCTGTCGGGAGCGTGTGCGGTTTGCCCCGGCTGCTTTGCCTGCCCGCAAAAGGTGCCGTGGAGGGCGCAGGGGAGCGGGGCGAGCGCCCCTGTGCCCGAGGAGCTCCGCAGGCCCAGCGAGGTGCTGCCCGCACCCAGTGCCGAGGTTAGAGGCGGGTGCTGGCGTGGGTGCCACCCTCACTGGGGAGCCAGCTCAGCTGGCGGATGTGGTGACTGACCCCGGGACCGCTCCTCTCGGCGTCTCTGCAAAACAAGAGCCGGTGGTTTTTATGAGAAGCTGCGTTTGCATCGAAACTCGGCGGGGAGCTCCTGGTTGTTTTCTTGGCTGAAGACGTGGTAAGCGATGGGGAAGGTTCTGGGCAGCTCGAGCTGTGTTGCAGGTGCTGGTCTGGCTGCGTTCTGGGTCTCCGTGGGTTTGCTCCAGAGATGTTTTCCAAGGGAGCCAGAAGCGCTGGGCGTTTGCACTTGTTTTTCTGCTGGTGGGAGGAAGAGAGGAGGAGTGGTTCTCCTTGTTCTTGCAAGACCAGCTCCAGGCTTTCCTTCTGCAGGCCTCGTGTCTCTGGGGTGTTTTTGGGTCTTCTCCTTGGGGGCTACATTTTGCAGCCACGGACATGCCATCTGGCTGGAGCAGTCACTAGATGCCTCATCCGTACGGATGCTCTCTGTGCCAGAGCTGGGAGAGCAGGGTCAGAGGTGCTGTTGGCCACGGCGTGGTGTTGTCTGGTTCTGTGCGCTGTGGGTCAGCGCCCGGGGTTGCTTCCAGCATCGCTTTCATACCTCCCTTTCTTCCTTCTGTTGGAGGTCAGACAGCCCAGAGCCGGGCAGCTGCGAGCAGGGGATGGAGAAATGAAGCGCACCAGCGAGTGCACACGTTCAAAACAGAAAGTGAGAGAGGCTGCGAGGCTGGGTGCAATTATTAGTTTAGTGTGGGGGTTATTCTGAGGTCAGGGGACAGCACAGAAGATTTTGCTGGAGATGTTATGGTAGGTAAGGCAGCAGCCTGAAAATTAAAAAAAATTTTCAAGAGGAGAAGAAAAAAAAAAAAAAGAGCTTGCTTGCTTTATTCTTTTTTCTTTTTTTTTTTCTTCTGTGGGGCTGTCTCTGTTGCCAAGGGCTTTGCTGTAATATTGCATTCAGTCTCCTGGCTTCAGACAGTTTGATTAGTGTATCTTAATGAGCCTGATAGACTCAGGTTATTTAGGGTCAGAGGATTTACCAGGAAGGGGAGGGAGACGGCGCTCTCGGCGTTCCCGAATCAAGTTATCACAGAAAGACCTTGAGACTGGGAATGCTTTCACCAGCTCCCCTTCCTAGCACCCCCGGGCAGGGGCAGTGCAGACGTGTCCAGCCTTCCTCCAGCCTTCCTCGCTGGCAGCAAAGGATGATCTGTGCCTCGGGCTGGGCCCAGGCATCTCTTCAGCCTGCTGCATGAAGAAGTGTTTTCTAATGAGGCTGCTTTTGGCTCTTTAGCATTTTGTCTGTCTGAGCGTTGGCCTTGTGCTGCGTTGCTCTGACGGGGTGATTTATGGCACTCTGGTGTCTTTCTGTCTTCGGCGATGCTGCTGGGGCTGCTTCAGCCCAGCCAGTGGCTTCGTGTGATGTGGGGCCAGGAGCTGCTCAGAAGAACCTGCTGCAGCCAACTCTTACCAGAGCAGCTTTCTGCCTTTCTGCATTTGAATTGTTTTCCCCATAGGACCCTTTCTCACCAGTCAGCATGGCAGTGGTCAGCAGGTCTGTTGTCTTGAGCACTGCTCGTGTCAGACTTTGGCCGAATCAGGTTTGCTCTAGCACAAGGATATGCGTGGTGGGGTTGCTCTGGGGGACAAATGTCTGTGCTGGAGGACAGGCTCCTAATGCCCAGTGCTTTGCAGTAGAGGCATTTTGGGGGGAAGTCTGTGCTGGCGGTGTCTGGGCTGGATCTCCCTTGCTCAGACAAGCTTTCCAGCTGCTTATGAGTCTGCTCCGGTGGCATTGTCTCGATCTGTTTCCATCGGAGAGAGTGGGTGCCCCTGGGACTAGCTTTAGCTATCACCAGGCTGGGTCTCAAACCATCTACAGCTCTAGATGGTGTTGTCCTTTCACCCTGGGGTTGTATTTTGGGAAGCTGGGTTTGGTTTTTTTTTTCAAGAGAATAATAAGCTCTTGACATTGAGACTTCCAATGCCTTGGTGGCTTTGTTTTGGTTTTGTTTTGGAAACATTCCCCCTCTTTTGCCTGAGTAGAGAAGCTAAATTTCTATCAACAGTAGAGAAAGTGCTCATCTTCTATTCTCATCTCTTCTTGCCTTCTGTGAACCCTCCTCCCACCCCTCCAAATCTGTTGATGTGCCAGAACCCCTGACTACCCATCATCTTTCTGCTTCCTTAATTTCCATTTCATAGCATTTACTGAATTTAAGAAATTCTGCAAAAAGTACCTCTGGTTGGGAGCACCAGGAAGGTTGGTGTCAAAGAGACAAAGTTCTGACCAGAGACAATGGGAGAGGGGAGGACCCTGGTGAAGGTGCATCTGATGCATCAACAGATTTGAGAGGGTGGGAGGAAGGTTTGCAGAGGGCAGGGAAGAGAAGCAAAGAGAGGGAGAAGATGAGCAGAAAATAGAATTGAGCAAAACCCAGCAAAGCAATGGAGAGGAAAAGGAGCAACATGTTCCTTATGGCCGCAGAGCTTTTTAGTTGTTTTATTTTGGGAGTCTTGCAGGTGCCAAGGCCGAGCTAGGTATTTTAGGTCAGGATGGGGACTGAATCCCATCTGTGTGGTGGGGAATTCATGTGGCACATGCTGGATGCGGCTCCCGTGTCTCTGCCCGCATCTGGAGGCGGCCGTGGCCCTGGCAACAAGGTTCCTCCCAGCATATGGCTTTAAAACACAGCTAAACAAAATTTAAGCCTCTTCTGAAGGTAACTCATAAACCTTTCTGGCATCTGTGTTTGAAAAGCACGGTCATAGCTCACAGTGCAATTCACTGCAGTAACCTTTGGAGCAATTAATCCACCTACGTCCTGCCAGGTCTCCTGCAGTTCCTTTGACAGTTCATCACAGGGCACTGAATCCTCCTCACTAATTTCTAGGTTACATTTTCTTCTGGTAAAACCGAACGCTGATGTGAGCAGAGAGAAGCAGTCAGAGCGAGCTGGACGATGTCTGGAAAAGCAGGAGCTGGCGCTTCCCAGCCTTGCCCTTGGCAGAGAAGCTGGAGAGGCACGTCTGCCATCCCAGCCCGGAGCTCGTGGCCAGTGTAACGACTCCCCTGTCACTTCGGGCCACGCCAGCAGGCTCTGTGCTCCACCGGCGAGTTTTTGATGGGGGTTAGAGAAGGGAAAGGCAAAGCTCAGCTGAGTGTGGGCAGGGGGAAAAGGAAAACCAGATGGTTCTTGGGACATGCAAGAGCCTTTTTTTTTTTTTTCGTTCTTTTTTTTTTTTCTTCTCTCTCAAGGGCACAGCCTTCAAGCCTCCCAGACGAGTAATTCTTGTTTATACACCCACAGAAGGTGACGGTCCTGGTTGTGCACCTACTGGTGTGTCTTCCCAGACGTGGTGTGTTTGTTTTGTAGGTGGATATCGGGAGCTGCGTCGCCCTTCTGTTGTAAGGTCAAACCAGGAGGACTGTGAACGTGGGGAGCTGCCTCCTTGTAGGCAGCAATTCTGCTTTGGCTGGGGCTGTAAGAGCGAGTGGGCTCCTTCACTCCACTTGTCAGAGTTTGTCCCATCTGTGGTCGAACCGATGGCATATTCTGTCCTGCATGGATGGGCACCAGAGCTGAAGGAAAAGCAGCATCATGGGAGAGTGTCCTCCCTTAGCACCTGGATTTACAGCAGAAGTGCAACATCCCCCTGAGGATGAGTAGACACTGTCCCAGTAATGTCCTCCTTATGCTGCAAGAACCTGTCTGCAGACACCCCTTGCCCCAGAGGCCAAGGTCTGAACAGGCTGGGCTGGAGGTGGAGACCAGGAGTTTGGGGCTGGCAGAGGCCCCTGGTTCCTGGTGTTTCCCAAGATCAGTCAGAACAGAGAAGGAGCAGCACCACACTGTCGGAGTAGTGAACCTGCTTCCAAAAACCGGTGCACCTTTCTAGGCATGAGGAGAAGTGGTGGCCATCAGACACCACCATTCCTCTTCCTCTCTTAGATTTTTGGCCTTTTCAGCTTTTGTGTGAGAGCCTGAATGTGGGGTAGGGGATCTGCTTTACTTGGCTCCCCTTAGCCGAGTGATAACAATTTCTGGTTTTCTTCCTGGCTTTCCAGAAACCTGCTATGCCAGCATCTTGTTTTACCCTTTGGCGGCCAGAGACGTTGGGCTTGGCATCCAATGCTGGGCTGCTCTGTTCACTGGCAGCTTGGGAGAGGGGGGTATCCTGGGGCAGGTTGTTGCTATTTAAGCTCCCAGATCCTTTCTTTGCCTCGCTGGGGCACTCCTCCAGCTTTCCTACTGCTGGAGCATGTCAATCTTCACTACATCTGATCAGATAATTTCTGCAGCAGCTGTTAGGACTGAGAGTCCCCTGCTCACGTGCATGTGGTATTGTCTTTATTAATTTATATTTATTTTAGACTCTGAAATTTCTCGTTTCTCTTTTGAGGGAGTCAGAGCATGTTTGGTTCCAGTTGAGAACTGTTCAAAATAGACTCGCAGGTGGGATTGGTTTTTCTAAGGTAAATGTGATCTTCTGTGACAGGGCTTTCTATGCCATTGCTGAAGGTCTTGGTTAATTAGATGATTAGTCTGCTGGTCAAGCATCTATCTGCAAATAAAAAAAAATAGCAGTTGAATGTAGCTGCTAAAATACTGTTGCTGGAATCAGTCTGTGGCACGGAGCAGGAGGGCTTCTTATTTAATTAAAATCAGGAACACACTGTACTGTACTCTCCAAGGGTCAAGGAACAAAAGGGACGTACACATAATAAGTAGCAAACTGTCCTTTCAAATCCCTTGAGCTCAACCCAGGGGAGCTCTGTTTAAAGGGACACTCTATTCTCTCTCTCTGTTTCTTTCTTTGTCTCTCTCTCTTTCCTCCCTCCATGCTGCTGCGTGGATTATTGAAGCTGAAAGTATCCTGTGACTTTTAATTCTCTTCTCACCCGTTCTTCCTCTCAGATTTAGAGTTGTTACCAGGACTCCTTGGCTACCAGATATCTCTTGTGTGTGTGCTTGGTGGCTGGGTAGAGTGGCTTGGTTCCTGGGCTCTCATCCCAGGACCCAGCCTGTGAGCAGCCCCAGTAAAAGGCTGCAGGGAAATTGGACCATGAGCTGAGCTACTATCCCAACAGGGTGAGGGACTGGGTGTTACTGGGAACCCTTTTGGGGGAGAAAAGTACCGCACTTTGTTGGCCAGCAACCAGTGCTTCAAAGGAGTATTGCTGTGGTTTCTTCTGAGCAGTCAGGGTTCATTGAATGGTTTGGGTTAGGTGAGAACTTAAAGATCATCTTTTTCCAGCTCCCCTGCCAGGGGCAGGGCCACCTCCCACAAGACCAGGCTGCTCAAAGCCCTGTCCAGCCTGGCCATGTACGCTTCCAGGGATGGGGCATCCACAGCTTCACGGTGAACCTTCTTCCTTGACATCTACTCTATCTACGCTAAATCTACTCGAGTTCAGTGCTTGCTTGCAAGTTGTCACCAGTCTAACGAGGTCTTCTCTTTGTCTCTGCAGGACGTCGCGCTGTTGGAGTACCAGCATCATTCCAGGGATTTCGCTTCCCACCTCCCGCCGGGGTCTATGATGCAGCCGCAGCGGCGGAGGCCGTCCCTGCTCTCAGAGTTCCAGCCGGGCAATGAAAGGTACCAGCTCCCTGCCCTCTCCCGGGCTTTGGGCATCCTCCCCCCGGTCCAGAGGCATCCCAGCTCCAGTCACAAGTGTTTTCTACAGGGCTGTGGGGTGGAGGAGCTTGCTTCTGGGTGGAAGATGAAGGCGTTTGGTCCGTGGCTCCCAAGGCTGGTGGGAGGACTGAGAAGAGCTCATCTCCACTGCACATCTCCGCTTCCTCTTTGGCTGCTCTTCCTCCCCGCCCTCGTTGTTTTTGTTTCTCTTTCTGCATTTCCCCTTAAAGCTTTCGCTGAGCTGCTTTTCTCCTGTCTGCGACCCTCCCAGCTCTCCGCGTGTCCCTGTTTTCTTTCGTAGCCTCCCGTGGGAGGCTGGCAGTGATTTTTGGGCGCTCCCCGAGCAAGCGCGGTGTGGCTGGAAATGCTGTAACTGCTTTAACCACAGGAGCTGATCTGTTCTGAAGGCCATCACTCTCACTCTCTGTTTCGTCTCAAAATGCTGCTCTCTCACAGTTTCTCTTCTGCATTTGATGCTCAGTGGTTTTGGAAAAAAAAAAAAAAGGCCTGGAAGTGAAATAAAAGCCTCGCTACGGTAGATTTATGCAAAGCATTTTTTTTTTTTAATGCTTATTCTGTAGTCAGGCTAAGAATAAAAGCAGGGCAGAGTCGCAGCAGAATTAGTTTTGCACCTGCCTTCCTGGTGTGCTCCTCGGGACTGTGCCTGTGGCACCTACGTGGGCAGAGGGTAATGTCCCTTCTGCTGGCCAGGGATGGATCGCAGCCTGTTACGGTGCCTTGGCTGGCTTTGATCTCTTGCCTTGCTTTGATTGCTCGGACCTTTGATTTCTGAGCGCAGGGTAACACGGTTAAGATGGAAGTGGGTCAGATTCAGCTAAATTTGGGGGAGATGGGTAAAGAGGACCCAGCAACATGTTCCTGCCTGGGTTTGTTTTTCACACTACTTACGGTTTGCAAAATGCAGAAGCAGTTCTGCTCTCCAGTAAAGTGAAGGTTTCAAGGTCTGAATATGCTGTTAAAAAAAAAACACAAAGAAACCCAAAAAACAACATAACTTGCTGCTTCCACATACCTAAAAAAACCCAGCAGCGAGCCTTGGTGTCTGCTGTACCACATGCCTAATCTGGTGCGGTTATCCAAGCATCTTGCTTTGGTTTACAAATGTTTCAAACTCTCCAAACTTATTTTTGTGTTGACATTCACATGAATGTGGGTAAATGTTAATCGAGCTTGTCAGATCTAGATACACATGCAACTGCTTACCATGGTTACTTCGCTTTCAACCTGAGCGGAGAAGTTTGGGTGTGCTACAAGAAGAAATTTACTCTGTTTTTTTTGTAACACACCCAACTTAACATTTCATCCCTTTTCCCCGTAACATCCAAAAAGTTAAAGTTTTTGCAAAAATTGCATTGGGTAATAAAGCTAAAAATACCACTGCAGTTCAGCTCAGTTGGCCAAAATGCTGGGATATAGATTCATGAAAAAAAAAAAGAAAAATTGGGGCAGCTGGGGATGTGGGGAGGGGGCGTCTGCAGAAATTTTCAGCCTGGTGTAATTTATTATTGAAGCCATTCAAACTGGGTGGGGTTGGGGAGGTCTTAGTCCATTCTTCAAAGCCAACTACTCTGCATCTTTAAGCACTACTCTTAAAAATCCATCCTATGGGGGCTTTGCTTTTTCCTCTTTGCGGTGTGAGGATCTGCTCTGAAATAGTGCTCGATGTGTCGTAAATGGAGCCCTTTGGGTGCTTGGTTGCTCACCTGAGGGTTTCTCAGGTGCTCAAGGGCCAAGACCTGGAGCTTCTGGAGAACATTAGGTTGGCTGTTGATGCCCACCCCAAGAAATAGCTCTGGCTCTGCCTGGTGCAGAGCAAAGCCCGGACAAGGGAGGGTGGTGAGAGCAGCCAGCTCTGCAGCTGAGTCCCCTTGGCAGGTTCGTGCCGGGTGCATCTGTAAGCACTTTGGCTTTGTTCCTGGGCTGGGATTGAGGGTTTTGAGCAGAGGCAGCTGGTTCTCGGCACCAGGAGCTGGGGAGGAGGGAGCAACCAAAGGCAAACAAGCGAAGTCCGCAGCGTGGGCACAGCGGGTAAATAGAGGGAAGCACTGGAGTGTGCTGGGTCTGAAAGGCAGACCCTCACCTTGGTTCCCTGCCTGATACCCCACCTGGCACGCAGTGGTGGTGGGTGCGAGACAATCCTCCCCTCGAAGCAAGTGTCGGTGGAGGGGAGCCCTTCCAATGCCCCATTGCTCTGGTGTTGGAGGAAGCAGCCTGTCTGGTGCAGGCTGTGGTGGCTGATGCTCTTACAGGGTCACTCCCCTCCTTAAAGAAATCAATTTGAGTCTGTGCGAGTGGAATGTGGCAGACTGACAGTGCTGGAGACTGAGCTCTGTGCATGTTCCCAGATGGACATCCCTGCCCTGCTATCACCACACCTCCCGCTGATCCAGAGCGTTTATTGTAGCCAGAGAGTGTGGTTCAGGCCTTGGATTGCTTGGTCCCACATTTTGAGGCTCCCTGAGCAAGAAGCTCATTGAACATCAGGCTCAGGCAGCTGGACATCCCCATAGCTGAGCCTGGTGGGTAGGTGGGATGGGGAGAACCAGTTCCTGAAGTGTTGCACCATCGTGGGCTCTCCTCCCTCAGGGGTGATTTGCCTCCAGCTTCTGCATCCCACCCCAGGCAGCCCCGTTCTGCAGGAGATGTTGGGGAGCATCAGCCTTGAGAGTCATCGTCACCTCTTGGTGGATGGGTAGAGACTTGAGCTCCCTGGGCTGCAACTGGGGTTGGAAGAAGAAAGGAAAACTTAAACCACTCTGAATCTGTCACCATAGGGAGAGTTGGCTCTGTCATCTCTGCAGGGATGTGCTGCTTTCCTTGATGGTTTTTTTGGTAGCAGGCTTTTTCTTGGAAGGATCCACAGACTTCCCCTTAGCTTGCTCGCTTGGCTGTGCCAACTGGACTGCAGGAGCGAAGAGAGGTATTTCAGGATCTGCTGTTGGTACAAGTCGTACCATGAATACTTGCAGAGGAATGTCCTGGCAAGGTGACAAGGATTAGGGTTTTGTTGGCTTTTTTTTTTTTCCATCTTATATATAGATTTTTTTAGACCACAAAAGAAGCGAGGAAAAAGTGGGTTGAGTGTTGAACGGCAGGTGCCAGTGGGGTGAGGGGTCTGAAAAAGCGAGGAACTGGATTTTTCTGATTTGTAGGATTTTAAAGCAAGGTTCCCTATTAACACGGGAATGCTGGGGTGGATAATGGCTTCTCTGGCAGAAAACACAGCCGTAAATAAACGGCCTGTGTGTTAACACCGTATATCCCACCTTTATCCAGAGTAAGATGAGTCACTGTTTTCCTAGGAGATTATTTTCCCAGTTCAGGTGACCGTGCTCCTCTTTGGGAGCCTTTCAGCTCAGCAGTCGGGAGGAGCTTGAGGAGTTTGCCCGGTGTTGATGTGCAGCGTGACATTTAGGATCCGATCAGCAGCTGCCGGGTTTCTGCAGCCATCTGAGATCACCATGTGCACTCTAGCAGGAGAGCAGCCCTAATTACTGCGCTTAGTCAATGTGATTAATCCTGCTGGCTGAGGAGCCTGGGGAGCAGTGGGGAGCCGGGGCGCTGTGCGTGGCCGCTGGAAACCACGTGCGGCTCTCGGTCCTCATCTGCGCTGGGCCAAATGGCACCAACTGCTCCCGAGTTAGAAGCGAGACCGATCTAATTTTATTTATGGTCTTTAATTAACTTTCTGTTTTTAAAGGTGACCCTTTTCTCAGGAGCAAGTGGCAGTGCGGCTCAGATCCTGGCAACCGTACATCTTTTGGTTTTTTCACACTTGAAATGATGTTCTGGGAGAGACTTTTTTTTTTTTTTCTTCCCCATAAATGAACGTGGGGAAATAATGACTGGAAAGGGCGGACGCTGGTGGGTAGACACTTGGTGACGAGCCTTGTCTCGCTACCCTCTGCTCCAGTGTGGGCTGTGGGCACGTCCACAGCAGGACATGGAGGGTGACTGAGGCTCCCCAGAGAAGATGGGGAGACAGAAGGCTTCATGGAATGGGCCCGTGTGCCCTGGCAGGGAGTTGTGATGGGAAACCTGGGCTTTGCCTGGGCTGGGATGGAGGGTAAGAGTTCATGAAGCAACTTTTCCTCTGCCTAATCTTGAACCAAATTTATTTTGGGGGAGGAAAGGTGATCATGCACTTTGGGCAGCAGGCCTGGTGAAACATGGGATGTCCTTGAAGCTGTTAGTTCAGGGAGAGTGCTGAAGCCACCCAGGACTGCCAAGAGGACTTTCCAATGGTGCTCTGGGTTTTGGATGCCTGGAAAAAGCGTGAGGGGGGACCTTGTGGAGAGGCATAAATATTCCTCCTCCTCTTGAGTAAGGTAGTGCCACTGTGCTAAAGCTTCTGCAAGTTTTAAATAAAGATCTGCCCTCACCTACATTGCAGCTGGCTTGGAAGAAGTTGGCTGAGGGGGTTGCATGGGGTAGCTG
>JANHFX010012360.1:0-15057 GCA_027560015.1 Chloroceryle amazona
AGAGTGGATTTAGATTGGATGTTAGGAAGAAGTTTTTTACCATGAGGGTGGTGGAACAGTGGAACAGGTTGCCCAGGTTGGTGGTTGAGGCCCCATCCCTGCAAACATTCAAGGCGGGGCTTGAGGAAGCACTGAGCAACCTGTTGAGGATGTCCCTTTTCTCAGCAGGGGTTTGGACTAGATGACCTCTGGATGTCCCTTCCAACCCAGACACTTCTATGTTTCTGTGTTTCCGTATTTCTCATTCCTTGGATTCCAGAAAAATAAACAAAAGTACTTTATATGCTTCAAATATCCTTAGGCTATTTTTTGTCTATGGATATTAAAAGCAAGGGAACTCTTTTTTGGTCTTTTTTGTTAAGGTGTTTTAATGATGTATATTCCATTTTCTTAGACCTTTCCTTTCTAATTTGAAAACAACTGTGCATATTGAGGCCCATTCCATATTATCCCAGGGCCCATGAACTGGTGTATGATAGTGTTAGAGGCAACCAGCAGTGTCAATTACAAAACTACAGTGTCCAGTGCAGCATGCAGATTGCAGCTCAGCAAGCTGAGCCACTGAATACTCAGTAAGTACAACAACATTCTTTTGTAGACTCTGTACTTTTTTCTTCAGTTTCTTGCTCATAAATTTTCCAAGTGGCAAAAAAAGGATTTTAGTGGTGTATTTCCCATTGACTTTAATGGGCATCACATAGGTAAAACTCATCACAGAGTTAAAAACATAGCTGTTGTTGGAAGTTACTGCATGGCAAACAGTTAAACAAAATTCAGACCCCACAAAACAATTCTATATAATGACAGGTAAAATAGAAAATTTTAGATAAACGAGACAAGAAATAATAAATATGATTACAGAGAAAATAAATGTTTAGGAAAACATTTTCATACAGTGAAAAATATTATTCTAATTACTTCAGAAGAACTATGACAAATTAGAGGATCTGACCCATAGATTTATGTTTCCAGACACCCTTCTTATTCACTAAATTTATGGCTTTGTAAACATTTTATGGATTTATTCTATCGGTGTATTTCTTAACTATTTAAATTTAAGTTCACTAATTTTATGATTAATAAGATACATATGTATAAATGACTTTTGTATTAATGTCTGATTTCTTATTTTTAGTGAGTTTAAGATTATAACTTATGAAATAGGCAATGTTAATAAGCATAATAAGTAAATACCTGAATATCCAGTCCTGTTAATGGTATATCCAGTATTGTTACTTTTATATAGAAAATCTTTTTATAATTTTCTAAATATATGTCCATAAAATTTTCATCCACCTAAAGAATTGATACCAGTTCTGATATTTTGTTCTTCTTTCAGTTATTGTAGATTGTCTTGCTTTCATCATTTTTTTTTCTCCCTTTTAGTGTAATAAACTTATGGGCATGAAATATTACAAAGAATTCTTTTATGTTTTTCAGAACATAAAAATTTGTGGAGCACAAAACTGTGTGGAAAGATGTATGTTAAATAGCAAAACTACAGCATATGTTAAAGACATTTTTAAAGATATATTAAAGCCCAGGCAATTGTTTCTATTCCTTTTGATCAGATCTTCACTTACATGAATTGGCAAATCCTAAAAGCCTAAAAGTTGAGAAGTTTTGCCAGACCTGTCTGTGGAACTGTATTGCCTTTTTAGTTAGACTGAGCTCAGACCAAGTTCATGCTACCTACAATTCTTCATTTTCTTTTATCAGGAAATATCAAGGTCTGCCTAGGAATGATTTAGATGGTTTCTGTCTCACAACACTGGCTATGTTACACTGTCACAAGGACATTTGTCAGGCTGCCAAATCAGAAAGGGAGCAGTGAGACACATCTACAGTACATGGGGGAAATCTGTAATAAGTTAATAAAAGCAACCAAGAATTGGCTGGTCAAATGTAAATATCTGTTTTGGGCTGAGATTAATTGCTCTCTGAAGTCCACTGGCTGTACTGATGAGCTAAAATCATACAGGATATGATAAGCTCACAATAAGGCTGAGACCTTGCAGAGTCAGGTCAGTGCAAAGTCTACGGCCTTATACTACAAATGGCAAAATTTTATGTACTGAAATGCACCACTATTTATGTCCTCCACTAAAAAAAAAAAAAAAAAAAAGCATTAAATCTATGACATTAGCAGTGATCAAGTCAGCAGGAACATTTGAAATATGCATTACTTTTTAAACTATGCCCTGTTAATCCAAGTTGCTTTGAAAACATGATGAATGGTGGAGAATTCAAATGTTGGGTGGCAATTTAAAATCATGTCACTTTAATAACCTGATAGTGAGCACACAACCTGACGTATCCACCATCAGATTTAGATGCTGGTAGTCTTTTCTATAATTTTTAAGGTTCTATCTTTTATGGAAACCTTCCAATTTTATTTTTTTTTTTTATTTTTAATGTAACATGATGAAGATTACATCTTTACAGGATAACTCGTAATAGCAGTATTATTTGTAATTTTAATAAGTATTTCTTTGGACCTTCTCTACTGTGAGGGTTTATACACATTTCATAATAATGCCTAATAGAGCTGTTATTAGTATAGAACAGATTGCTATACATCAATAGTTCCTATTCTTAAAAATATTATTTGTTATGTATCTACTTTAGCTTTGTTTTCACAGTATTACCCAGTAACATACATTGCTACCTGTTTTCAAAGATTATTATTATTGACTGGTTTTGCTACAATTTCAGTAACTATCCTTCCAGATAGAAAAGATGTTTTAAATATACCAACGCATTAAACATAACATTTAATGAGTCCTATAAATATCAACATTAAGCTCTTCCATCATAATAATTTGAGATTTTAAATAGACCAGTTTCTAAACATATTCTAGTCTATTTTTAATCTGTCATCATGCGCTCACTGAGAGGAAGAATTAGAAATACTTTAGCCAAAGGTTTGGTAGGTACATACTATTATATATTTGGGAAGAAAATGAGTACTTCCTAAAGTTTATATTAATTATTCAGTTAATAGGAAATAAATGAGCTAGAGAGGGCTTTGTTTGCCTGCCTATTTAACAAAATATATGACAAAACATATCTGCTACATCCTGTCATCTTGGAGTTTTGCAGTTCTTTGTGCCCTCCTCTTTGTCTTTCATCGTCCTTTCCAACTGGCAAATAATGTTTATGTTTTGGTGTGTATTTTTCAGAACTATTTAGTAATTAAAGAGATGTAATTATAATTTTGTTATTTCAGTGGTGGACTCACAGGTGTACAAATTTTTTTAAATGTTGTTTTTAAAGTGCAACACCTATAATTAATTTCCAGGAATTGTTATATATGTGATTACGAATACTAAATGTTACTGTTATGTTTCTCTATTGTTATGTCTTACATATTTACTTTGAAGTCAGATTTAATGTAGGTTTAGATTACATACCCTAACGTTTTGATAGAATAATGGTAAAGTACTTATTTTCACCATAAGAAAATATAGTTGAACACAATATATATTTTCATGCTATATATCTTATATAACTATACAACATACACAGAGACAGGAAGAGGGCAAGAAGGGGAGAGAGACAACTGCAGACCCTGTATCAAGTAGGTTATGCATGCTTTCTTCAACAGAATGAAATTATTTCAAACCACACTTGTATAGCTGTCTTTTTTCCCACTTTATCCTTTTTAATATGTTGTTGTAATTACATCTTTATTTTCTAACGAGAGGTATTTTTTCATAATCTTGGAAGAATATTTAGATCATCATAAACCCGTATGTTCTAGGTAACACCCCTTAATTTATTAAGCTATGAGAAAGCAGCTGGTTAGTGTGAATGACATTTTCTGTTATGCACCAGATTTGCAAGCTCTCATGTATTTATTTCAAGGTTGTATATAGAGATGTTGTTACAGATGAAAAAACTTCACTATGGGTAGAAAATATTTAATGTTTCAGTTTCCTGCAAATTGCTGTAAAACCTTCACTAATGATACATCTTCTCCTTTGACTCGCTGTTCACAGGAAGACTGCCTTTCAGATAAAGAGCATAGATTAATTAATGGACTAAGTCTGACTTTTAGTAACAACTGTGAGAATCTAAATCGTGCTGTGCATAGTGCAAAGTACATAAACAGGAGATTCAAGGTGTCACTGGTCTTAATTAGCACATAAAAAAATTCATGTACTTTTGGTGGCTAAGCAGCCTATTTTACTCTCCTTAAACTAACCTAAAAGCTTTTATTGTTTGCATCTTTCTCTTATCCTTTGAAGCTTCTTAAGTATATGTCTCTGGTGTTATCTTCCACCAGTTACACTGTATTTAATTTCTTAATAAAATGTCTTAAAGTTGTGGATTTCAAGTAAGCTCCCTGTTTTCTTCCATTTCCCATTTTCTTTCAGACAAAATTGCCAGATGAATCTTTACTGAGAATTATTAATTCTCAGTAGTGAGAATTAATAGCCACTTTCAGTAGTGGCCAACAAAAGATACCCTTCAATCTCATTGTAGTAGTGATATATCATCACATATTGGCATTCTCTTAGAATTATGTTAGTATTTGCCTTTTTGGTATTGGCACTATAAGGATTTAAAAACAAACAAACAAACAAACAAATTCAGAATGTGAACATCTCCTTATGTGTATGTATAAATTAAAAAAAAAATTGAATTACCATCCGCTCCTCCCAGAACACTGCTAAATGTGATGATTCCTGAAACACTCATCCCATATCCACCACCTTCAGAATGGATTTCTGTTGATCTCTAATGCCTGAGGCATCTCACATAATATGTGACTTGCACTTACAACAGTTTTCTGTAGAAATGTCCATTATGATGATATTGGGGAAGATTAAAAAAAAAAAAAGTGGTACATCACTTTCTCAACAAAAGGACCAAAATTTCATCTCACCAGACCTAAATGTAACACTCTTTCAATTAAAATATGAACTTCTCCAGATATCGCTAAAGATGACACTGAGGTATAGAAGAGTAGTTAAAATAGAAGCTGAGGGAAAAAAAAAAGATACAAGATGTGGTTTGAAACACCATAAATAAAAATATATTCCTAGCTCTAACTGCCTTAACAGAAATAGAGAGAAAAAATTGGATCACTAGCTGGTTGTTAGAGCACTTACTTTTTCCTCAGTGGCACTTAGATGCTGTAGTAATACATGCTATTATAAGAACTAGGAACTAGCAAGGTAGCTAGAAGAAATTAAAATAATGTATGTCCTGACTTCAGTGGCATCAGGATTAGATTTGAGTCAGTAGGTGTCTGATTAATTTTTTTTTTAAGAGCTGGCTGTTTAAAATTTATGTTTTAATTTATGTTAATTGCCTTTTTGTACCATTTTGTTATTTAAAGATGATTGTGAATAAGGTTACCACATTTAAATTCAGTATTAAGGTCCAGTTCATGGTCATTTTAGAGAAAGCAAGCAAAACCACTTTTAGATTTTGATTCCAAACAAAATACAGCATTAGAGGCAAGATATTGAGAGAGATATCTATTACACCTAATTTGGCAGCAAGGCAGTCCAGGCCACCTATAGTGACTTTCTAAGTTCTCAGTAAAGCTAATCTAGAAATATATGTATTTTGAAGACCTGAAAAGTGAAATCCAGGACATCTTAGCAAGCTGCTTACCTCTTTTCATTGTACACATATAAAGGCTTGTCCACTAGGGGATGACTCAGTACTGTCTTTCTTAATGTAGATTAGATGTCTTTCAGAATACTGCAAGGCTAGACAGACCTAGGACCTAGACACTTAGGTTCCTGTGCAGATGGGATTTCATGGACTGATTCCTTCTTTTGTTTTAAAGTTCAGTGGCTATGACACCTAAAATGGGGAAAAAGACAACCCTGAAACACAGTTGATCTACTCAATTGATATTTAATTATGCTTTTAATGTATCATACTTCTAACAGAAGTCATTGAGAGACATTTACTACAGAGCACTCAGTGGAGTGCTTAATGGCTAGCACACTCAACTGAGGGTGAATACTTTTCCCAGTAAATGACTCCAGAGAATGAAACATTTAAACACTCACAAATTCCTAAAGATAATCAATACTGAAAAAGAACTTGTCCAGTTGTATTACATTGCATGGAAACTACATCTGATAAAAATTTGTTCTGAAGATGTTATTGTCTAAGGATTTGTATTCATCTGCTAAAATTGGTGGGGTATAATTATTTAAAAATGAACACTATTTGATATCCTTAAAGCTTGGTCTCTGTAAACTCATTATAAAACAAAAGCCATCTACTATACTTTTGAGAAAGTCACATTGGAAGTTCAAGCAGTGATAATCCACAGTACTCAGACAATGTTAGCTTAATTGCTGGACATGTTTTTGCTCCTGTCAACAAGGGCTCACAGAAACATGGCCGAGCTCTGATCAGGGGTTATCACCTGCAAGGGATAATTTTCAAGGGGAATTATGATTGCTTTGCATGCAGCATGTAATTTCAGTTTTATACCATTAAAATACACCTCTGTTTAACTACATTATTCTAAACATTTTACATGAGAAAACATGCACAAAATCATGTTTTGTGGATGTGAGGGCTTCATCTGGGATTCAGAGGAGACTCAGACTGAATCAAATAAGTGCTAATGCATCCGGTTTCTCTTAGCTATGTGACAATATGCTCTAAACATTGTTGATGAAAGCCAGTCATTTTCACATGAGCTCTGAGACAAGGGATTGGTCTCCAACTCTATTTTATTTTCAAGTGCAGATATAGCCTTTTTCTCTGGTTCCAGTCAGGAGGTAGTATCAGTAGTATCCATTATCTCCATTTCTAGTATCCATTAACTCCATTTCCAGATTTAATTGAAGTATACATGTCAATTCATATGGTCCCACAGAATTCTGTATAACAGGAGGTTTTATGATGAAAATAGAGCATTGCTTCTCCAGACAGGAAAGTGTAGTCAAGCTTAAGGTATGACAATTTGTGTACCAAAGAGCTCTTAGAATTTCTTAAGTGGTTAGGACAGTACACAACCTGAGGTAATAACAAAGGCACTAAATAAGTAAAAGACTTATTTTTTTTTTAATTAAAAACAAATAATAAAATAAAGACTATGGTATCAATAGAATGTCAAGAAATTTACCCAATTTACCAAAAGACTGAATTTGCAATCCAGGGGAATTTGCAAAATGGATTTGCGTAAGCTTTCACAATCCATAAATTCTCTACAGAGAAGGAAAGAGAAAGTTTTGGAATTGGATAATACTTTAAGAAAAGTATGTATATTTAAGACTTATTTCTATCATAACTGCCACTTGGATGTACATCATATATTTTGGATTTTGTAATAAATATTTTAATTTCTTTTAACATTTATTGTTGTAAGAATTACTTCAATCTTAAAAAAAGTAGTGATCCATCATTCTAAAGTTTTTGAATTGGAATGAGTCTAAACCATGAACACATCACGTAGAATTTCCATAATTCTTGAAGAGAGTATCCAAAAGGTAGGAGGACATTTCTCAATTTAAGCTATATGCATTGGGATCTGGTGTGATTTGAAACATTAATTATTCCAGTGTCAGATAGTAATGAATTGATTAAAGCCAGGAAGCATGCCTGACATCTGATAGCCACAAATAAGGGTATGGCAGATAGCAACTTGAAGGTTTTAGATACCAACCAGTCCACAAAGCAGCTCAGTGATGACATTATGGATGTCAATACCAACCAAAGAGTGAACACAGGCATCTAAAAATCTTTGTGCTTTAACCTTAGAATGTGTTAAATATTTAAATGAAAATGTGTGCAGATTAATTTTAATATTAATAAAATAACTGCTGTTAATTTACATATTTTTTCATAATTAATTGTATTATGCATGCACTATTCTGGTAATATATCATTGATTTCAGTAGGTTCCATGTACAAAACACATTACTCTTAATCTGCATTGACATTTTATAAATAAACTACTCCAAAAGAACATTAATATGGATTATGCCAATGCATATTGCATTTAATTCCCCAAAGTAATCCAAAACTTGAGTACTCATCTTAAAATACATTCACAGTTTATGGATTTGAGATATTTACTCTAGTGGCACAGAATGCCAATCTGGGTACTGTGAGTATATAAACAAGATAGTACTGGAAATATGCCACAAATTGTCAAGACTGAGTTTCAGTTATAAGAATGAAGCTGATGTGCAAAATAGCAAGAGAGTTTTGGGAAGGGAATTGGTGCTCTGTAACCAGAAATGAAACTATGTATCATAAAACAAGTTCTGTCACTTACTTGTATATTCTATGTACAATATATTTCAGTGACACTAAGCTTCCTGACATATCTTTTTCTATCTCCACATACCTTTAATTTTTATTGCATTGTAATAAATTTATTAATTCAATATTATAAATGTTCAGATTGGAATTGTCTTGATGTTAGGGAATTCTTAGGCTATCTTGAAATCTCCAGAGAAGGAGATTCCATAATCTCTCAGGCTGCCCAGCAAGATCATGGAGTCTCCTTCTCTGCAGACTTTCAAAATTCACATGGGCACATTCCTGTGCAACACAATCCAAGTGAACCTGCGTTGGCAGGGAGGCTGGACTAGATGATCTCCAGAGGTCCCTTCCAACCCCTACTATTCTGTGATTCTGTGATTCTATGGGCAGATGTGAACCCTAATTTAGTAATCGTCACTAGAAATTATCACTAAGCAGAAAGTATGGAAGCTTCCGTCTTCCAGTATCATTCCATTCTAGACCGTTCAATAGGAATCATTGTTAAAAGGTAGTGACTGAGGCATCCTCCACATTGGCATTGCCTCAAGAAAGGCTAAGCTAAGGCTTATGAATTATGACTTCTTCCCTTGCAACCACCTCTTTTAGTAGCATGTTTGGAAATTCTGATGATAGAAGGAAAATTTAGCTTCATGACTGCAGGTTAGAAGGCAAGACTGCATCTCCAGCATTCTTAATATGGAGGTCTGTGGTGGTCAACACTTTTAGTGTGACTTGAAACCTCTTTGAAATCAAACCTGTACAGAGGTTTGCCTTGTGCCTTGTATCTTTGCCATGTACATACATGACTGTAACAGAACACAAATAAAATATGCTTCAGAAATGAATTTTCATTTTATTGGAAGGAGCATGAGATCAAAGCTTTATAAATGCAAATAGCTAGATATATAACCACAAATACTTAGCTTTTTAAAGAAATACACTAGTTCTGAAAAATATTTCTCTAGCAAATTATTTTTACATTGCAAGACATGAAGATTTCAGAATGGTGAGGCATATGGCATCACCGATTTAAGTAGTTATCATAATACCCAATTTGGAGAGTAACAGGTTTGTTGAAAGTAACTCAGGACCTTTTATTTCCCCACAGACAAGCAAGCACCAGCTTTGCAGCCATCCACAGCATCCCTATGTTAGTTTTCACATCTTCATTATGTCAATAACAAAATAAAGTATGAAAAATCTTGAAAAAAGGTATACTTGTTTCCAAACTGCAATAAACTAGTTCCCTAAGAGAAAAAATAATAATAATAATAATAAAAAAAAAGTAGCTTTGTGACTCATTCTTACAAGTCCAGCAAGTCCAGTGGCTTATAGTGTAATATATGGATGGTATTAATAAGCTCAGGTGCATTTGGTTTTACAGTGTCACCTGTCTAAATTCTAGACTAGTATGTTTATAAACAGGATTATTGTCTTATTATATCATGCAATAATTTGAGATTTTTACTCATTTAAGCTCAATCTAACAGCTGTTTCTTCCATTAAGATTACTCCAGTCCTTCCTCTCATGATTTTTTTTTTTATTTAATGGGATAACGTGTTTTGGACAGATGAAAAATTTCTTCTTGCAGCTCAACTTCTTTTATAAGTAAAGAAAGGAAAACGAAAGAATAGGAAACAAAATGGTAACCCTGATAATGTTCATCTTTTTTTTTCTGTAGGCACTGAACAATTGGTTTATCAGTTTTGCTGAATATGTTGAGAACAGTTATCATTAAGAATGACTTTCTGCTGTCTCGGACTCCTTGGGCTGTACAAATAAGGTCCCAATCAGCTAAATTTTCCTGCTCTAAATATAATTTTGAGAAGGTATTGAACCAACAATCTATTCAGGATAGTCTGTAGTTTTGGCACAGGGCTTTAAATAACTACAGAATTGACATGCCACCTTACATGCATTATAAAAAAACCCCAAAGTTTCTCATATAGGAAATCAATGACCATTACATTTAAGTAGGTACATAGCAGAGTTATCTACATACTGTATTTTCATAGACAGATTGTTCTGCTGTTCTAAAATGGCTGGCAACATGGATATAAGAAAGCATAAATAACAAAGATCACAATAACCTAAAACACCCACCAGCTGAATCAGAATCACAGAAGTTTATAACAAACACAACTGAACTTTCTAGGTCCCATATATAATTCCCCCACATTACTGTCCTTTTGTAACTGAATTATGAGGTTTGAATGTCCTAACTGTATAACTATCTGCTATTATGACCCAAGTTGTCCCAGTCTGTTCACCTAAATCTGCCTGTCAAAGCACATAGCATAACTGCTACATAAAATTCATCATATTCTACTGTAAATTTTCCTCTTTCAAAGATCACATTACAAATTCCAACATCATTACAGAGATTAGACTCTTAGGCACTTGCAAAAACTGACAAGCAAATTTTGAGGAAAGATATAAAATGCTCTTGGAAGAAAAAAAAATAAAAATTAAAGGAGTCATTTTTTGTAAAATATATAAAAAGCCTAGAATCATTTAGTTAGAAACATACAAATATTCTTAACTGTCAAGTAACAAAAAGATTGTTCTAAAGGTTTTCTTAAAAATTAGGAAGATATATATTATTATCTGCTACCAATAGTTTTCCAGTACTTTTCCATGGTGTAGGTTTTTAATGGGGAATGAAATTCAGATCTTGGAGAAGGTTCACCTATTTATTATCAGGTCAAAAGTATCTTTAGACTAGCTAGTCTAACGTTCTGTACAATACAAGATTTCATGCAGTTGTACTTGATTTGAATGCCATAACTTGTGCTTGTTTACAGTGTTGTTTTCAGAAGTTTGTCTTGTAAGATGCAGTTACATATCATATCTAAGAATGAAAAGGTTTTATTAGAAGCTGTACTCTCCAAGACTTTTGAACAGCTTATTGAAATGTCCATCTCAGTGACTGAAAATTTCTGAATCTTTTTGCCTTTTTATGCAACAATTCAATGTTAGAGAAATCACCAGTTCTTACTAAGGTTCCTAGAAGAAATTGTACAGCACTGTGGTAACCATACTTAAACAAAAAATTACCGTATTTCTATATGCACTACTAATAAACTTCCGGCTTAAAAACGTGGTTTTGCAGTTTCTGTGCACAGATGTTTCTATTTCAGTGCATGTAGTTGTATCCATATTTCATTTGAGCAAGCTAATACAGCTGTTGCTTAAACACATAGATACGTAAAATTTATCTTTCGAGTATCTTGATCAGTCCTAGTCATATATGGATTTATCAGGTAAATTCTGCAATATTTGAGAATTCATAACAAAGTTTTAAGAACAAGCATAAGACTTTCTTCAAATTGAGATCACAAAATGTATCTTTTTAGAGTTACATTTTTTGAGGAAAATGTTTTAAAAAAGCCAACAGTCTGTAGGTCAGATATAAAAGAGTTCTACTCCGTTTTGAACTATATAGATTCATACTAGGAGAGATAACTGTAATAAAAATTTCCAGAACAGTACTGGAAAGATACAAAATAAAATTATAGTTTGTTTTCTTTAGCTGAAACTCCTTCATTTATTTATGATTTGGGATTTATTTATGATTTGGGTCCAAAGTTGACAGGAGTCCTCTTCAGCCTCTGTTTCCACAAAGGTAAAAATCAGGTGCTAATATCCATAATAATAAAATTTAAATGCAGGATGTTTATAGCTTTGGGACAAGAGAAATTCTTTTTATGTTTCTAGATATTGTGGTTCAGCTGTTGTGACAATTTCTAAAAGCCCGGAAAATCTCAACTCTATCCTTGATCTAGCCTTGAATCTAAGCTCTCATTTGAACAAAACCTGGATCCTAACATCATCTTATCAATCCATCTTTTGACATGTCCGACTTTAGCTCAGTTTTATGCTGTAACCACATTGGTTTAAAATTCCCGCAGCTTTTAAATAAACATTTAGTAATGACACTGACTTTGGTGAAGCATGCACCATCTGGCTATTTTATTTTGGTCATATCAATGTAATATATTTTCATCTCTTCAGCATAACTATAATAATATTATTATTAAACCACACACAGTTTGTGACTTTGTATGTCACATAAACCTTGCAATACAGAATGGTTACTTTGAATAAGATAGGAGTTTATGTATTAACTAGGCTTTTCAGAAAGGATAGACAGGGAAGGAGAGGTGGTGGGGTGCCCCTATATGTTAAGGAATGTTTTGATTGTATAGAACTTGATGATAGTGGTCAGGTGTTTACGAGTGAGGCGAATAAGGTGTCTGTTATAGACCACCCAACCAGGATGAAGAGGCAGACAAAGCATTCTACAAGCAGGTGGCAGAGGTCTCACAGTCATTAGCCCTTGTTCTCATGGGGGACTTCAACCTAGCAAATGTCTGCTGAAAATAAAACTTAGCAGAGAGGAGACAGTTCCTAGAGTGTGTGGAAGAGAACTTCCTGACACAGCTGGTAAGTGAGCCCACCAATGGAGAAGCCTTGCTAGATTTGCTGTTCACAAGCAGGGAAGGACTGCTGGGGGATTTAATGGTCAGAGGCCATCTTGGGTTTAGCGACCATGAAATTGTTATCTTCACAATCCTTAGTGAAGTAAGGAGGGGGATTAGCAAAATGTCTACCATGGACTTCCAGAGGGCAGACTTTGGCATGTTCAGCACATTGCTTGAGAGAGTCCCTTGGGAGACAGTTCTGAAGGACAAAGGTATCCAAGATGGCTGGATGATATTCAAGAAGGAAATCTTAAAAACACGAGAGTAGTCTGTCCCCACCCTGGCTGAACAGGGAGTTTTTGCTGCGACTCGGGAGAAAAAGTAGAGTTTACCTCATTTGGAAGAAAGGGCGAGCATCTCTGGATGAGTACAGGGATCTCATTAGGTCATGCAGAGAAAAAGATTAGAAAGGCAAAATCCCAGCTAGACCTCAATCTCGACACTGTCTTAAGGGATAATAAAAAAAGTTTTTACAAATACATTAACAGTAAAAAGAGAGTCAGGGGGGATCTCCATCCTTTATTGGATGTGGGGGCTGGGAACATTACAACTAAAGATGCCACCTTTGTCTTTGTTTTTATTAGTCACACCAGACACCCACAGAGTATTCAACCTCCTGAGCTAGAAGATAAGGACAGGGAGAAGAACAACACCTCCATAATCCAGGAGGAAGCAATTAATGACCTGCTATGGCACCTGGACATTCACAAGTCCACGGGACCCACCCTAGAGTATGGTAGAACTGTCAGAGGAGCTTGCCAAACCTCTCTCCACCATTTATCAACAGTGGTAAGTAACTCTTCCTTAGTCATTTGACATCTGAAAACTAACCTAACCAGTTGGAGCTGCAAATTCTGAGTACAATTAACAAAGACATGCAAAAGTATCTACACTGCACTGTTGTCCTGGCTCAGTGACTGTACACATGCACATTTTGCATTTTCATTTTTTTCTCAGTTGACTTAATAACTTTAATTTTATGATTAATGCTATTTTAAAAGAATGCTAAAGTAAATATTAATAAAATAGGAGGAAAATATGTTAGAAGTTGTATTTTGGGATCCATCATGGTAAAATGGTGACAAAGTAGTAGGCTACAACTTGACTAATTTGGAATGTGTTCATGAAAGTGATAGGCACAAATTAGTGTGTCTAATGGGTACATTAAAAACATTTAGGAATTTGAAACTGCTAAAATTTCATTCCTTCATTTATTATAAAGCCTTACTTAAAAAAAACCCAACTGTTTTAAAGTGTTGTAAGAGAAACGGTTGTCACATTTTCCTCTGAGGCTTTTAGCAGTTATTTTCAAGTAACATCTCTTACTTGATGCTTCCTTGGGATTTATTGGCTGTGGGAACCATTCTATCTTGTTTGGTATAGAAGGGTTTACATATCAAAAATATTTGTGTTTTTTTTCTACCTTGTACTCCACATTCTTCACAGCTAGCTCTTCTCTCCCTTACTAGTTTTACACTGGTATCTTCTCCTGGTCCGGTCAATGCACTCTCTCAGCTTGAACTAAAAACAGGTTCTCATTTACCAGGTATACTTAAGGCTAGCATGACTGCAATACCAACAATAATAATAAAAAAAGAATATGGTTATGAAAAAATCATGGAAGTGGAGAAAACTCAAATCAAATAAATGTTTAAGCTGTTTTATTTTCTTCTATTGTATATCTACATCTGTGACTGGTTGAACCCAGCCATCAGCTAAACATCCATATGGTTGCTTTTCACTCTCCTCTCCTTCAGGATGAGGAGAAAGTGAAAGGCGTGAAGCCTCATGGATTGCGACAGAGATGGTTTAATAGGTGAAGCAAAAGTGGAGCGTACAAGCAAAGCAAAGTAGCATTTTATTCACTAAACCCCTTTGGAAGGTAGCTTACTTGCTTATGGGGCAGAGTTCAAGGGGAATGTGAACTAAGATAAAAATGACATTTACTCAGGTACTGTCCTTAGATAATGAGAACAAACCACAGTGCTAGGAGGATCAAAGTGGGAGAGCCTAACGAAGGAAGGCTAAAAAGCTAGTGTTGTCCAAATAATTACACTTGCTGAAAACTCGTGGAGAATCAAGCCCAACTGGTTTCATTTATACATATATGATGCAAGTGAATATAACACTCTGAGTGCAAAGCAATTGAATAAAACAGAAAAATCTGGTCCAGCTTTCACAGAATGCATAATAAAGTACTTTCGTCTCTATTTTCCTATCTTCTCTACCTGTACACATGGAATGGAAAAAGAAATTTTTTCCTGGCTTTTCTGTATTATTAAAGCATTAGAGGAGAAGGGGAGGGAGGGAGAGAGACTT
>JANHFX010012361.1:7745-44208 GCA_027560015.1 Chloroceryle amazona
ATCCAATTCTTTTTTAACTGTTAAAAATCTCTTTATAATGATCTGATCCACACTTTGAGGGGCTCAGAATCCAACTGTAGCTCACGCACAGCCCCCTTTTTTTTTTTATTTTATTTCTAGATCACATTTTCTTTGAGGTCACCTCTTGTACAGTAGTTTAAACAAGTCTTACTAGTTTTCTTTCAAATTATGGAAACATTATCAAACCTGTGATTTGATTTCTAAAGCTGAGGAAACTGGCGGTTGTGATTGTAATTCCTTTTGACTTGCCATCTTTTTATCTCAAAATCTAAATGAGTAAGTGGACTGCTGGAGCTAAGCTATGTATCCAGCTTCAAATTTGCAGATAATGTAGTCCCCTGGCAGCTTAAACTGTTGCTTTCTGTTTGCTTTCTCTTTAAGAGTCCTCATATAAACATTTTAAAGTACATAAGTAAATGTAGATGAGAGAGATACCCATGTAGTGACTTCAGTCGCAATTAAACCCAGGCCACAGTTGAAGTTAACTGGATACTTAATGATTACAAGTTATCTTACTGGGTGCTTGTTTAGTGCGTTAGCTTGATGTTAGATAATCTTTTTTCTTTTTTTTTCTTTTTCTTTCTTGTCAGTGTTGAGCTGCCTATTAGGGTGTGTTGGCAGTTATGAATCCATCCTGTGTTAGTGATAAAGTTATTCTGATTGGGGTTGGCATTCTGAGCTTGGCCGTGGCTGCCAGTGGAGAGGTCGCAGTGCTGCCCGATCTCTCATCTCTCTGGTTTGAGATGTTTCTGTCCCACCTCTGCTCAAATGCTCTCTTTCCCTGAAGTTACTATGGTAAACAGTTAAACACTCATCATCTCCTCTTTCTCCATCCCTCTTTTTCTTTTTTCCTGTAGGTCTTTCTTTGCCAAGTGTATGCAGACGTGCTTAGATGGCTTTGAGTAGGTCTGCTGGATGGAAGCCCATCTGGGAAAGTAAAAAAGGAAAATCTAATTTAAGTCTCGATTAGATTTACATATGATAGAGCAACACACTTGCTCGTGCTGTCAGAGACCATATACTACGTGTGGGCGTGCACATGGATGGGCCTTGACGTGGCAAGTAGGCGTGTTTGAGATGGAGCAAGGGCTCTTGTGATTTCTTGGATGGGTCTCAGCCCAGGCTGGTGTGGAGCTGGCCTCTGCCTTACGCAGAGTGAAAGGGGTTTTGCCATGTATGGTCACTTTGCCACGTGTAAGCTGGGCTGATTTTGGGGTCTTGATTTCTTCAGTAATAAAGTGAGAAAAAAGAATCCACTGCAAAGAAATATTAGTCCTTTGCCACAGAAAATGGAATGTTTGGGGTTTTTTTCCCAACTGGGCAACAAACTGTCCTGGAAAGCAGCTTAGCCTTCTGAAGTATCTTCTGAACATGGGACACTAGAGAACAAATAAGTTTCCAAATGCTGTGTTATATTTCTTAATTAAAAGGCATTTGTGAAACTCTTTTAAGAACATGATTTGAGAGGAAACTTTCTTAACAAGTGAGAGAGCAAACAAGTTTCAGTGGCTTGACTCTTGTGCAAATTTAGTAATGAGCTGCTCTCCTTTTAATTTAATGTCCCTTTGAAATAGAAGGAGATTGCATTGGAAACTTTTGACTTTATATGGTATCCTTTTGGATGCTACCATGAATATAAATTCTGCTAAGTTACTGCAAATGTGGCATTTTATCTTAGTTTACTTGTTCTGGTGCAGCCTCACATAGAAATAAACTAAATAAAGCTTTTAAAATCAGTGGCTGAAGTTGTTCCTCTCAAGTAATCTGGCTATGAAAAGGTTGCTGATAGGTTTTGTGCAACATTTATTTCCAGAGGAAGGAATTTTTTTGTTCCCTCTATGATTCTCCTTCAGTCTCAGTGGCTGGTTTAGTAGAAATGTTCAGTTGTCAGAAGAATCAAGATTGTGTATTATTTAGATCTTACCAGACAAGTGGGATTTGTTCCTTCCATTCCAGTTATCAGAAAGATTAACCCTTTGCCCTCGCGGTCCTAATTGCAGTCATTCAGAAACAAAGACGCTGCTTGTAGGAGAAATGGAGTATGTGCCAACTGGAATGTTTCTCTGGTGAAGGAGGGTGGCATGTATCACATAGATTTTTGTCTTGCATTTCAGGCACCGATAAAAGCAACCTGTGAAGATATGTCATGCAAGACTGGATTTCCTGAAGATGTTCACAGTGCAGTGGTGTCAAGGAGTGTACATGGAGGACAGCCTCTTCTCAACGGTATGGTTAGAAAACATGTTTTCATCTTGTTTTTAATTTCTTCTAGTTCTAACCGTGAATCACTCTGGAGCATTTTCACCCTTGAATGGGGCACAAACTCTTGCAGGAAAGAACATCAGCTGCTCTCTGACTGTTTTTCGATTACGGTCACAGGACTTGGAGGATCTGTTTGGGTTACTGGTGGCACATGCACCTCAGTTGACAGTAATTTGAAAACACTGAGCGTTGCGAACCTTCCTGTGATCATCCACAAATTCTCTTTCTCAGAGCAGCATTCACACTGATGTTTGTTACTACCACCAATGATCTGTGTGCCATCAGTCTCTGCTTAGAGCCCGTGTATGAACGATGAGGAGGTAAAGAAAATTTCCCTTCTGCCTCACATCTCCCAGGGAAGTACTGCCTTACGCTCAGACCTAGTGCTCCTATTAGTGCAGAACCAGTTCCCTCGCTGCTTTTTCCTGGCAGCCTGAGGAGACACCCCAATGGAAAACAAGACACGGAACAAGCAGCAACATGAGAAAGCAGTGGCCTGCGAGCCCTCGGTCTGTGAGCGCAGCACTGGGGGCTCTGGAAGGAGCTGTGCCAGGACAGGCAGGGCAGTGCCAGCTCTGTCTCGTGGACGGTGTGCTGCTCTCTCACCCTGGCACCTACCTGTGTCTGAATGGCACCGTGCCCAGGCTGAGCGTGACCCATCTCGGCGAGTGCAGGCCTTTGCCTCTGCTGGGATGTGCTGCAGTCAGTACATCTGCCCACGGGTCAGCCACCCTGGGAATTGGCTTCGTTGTTCTTTTTGTGTCTCTATTTTTCAAGAACTCACCTGTAGGACACAGGGGCACATGCTCTGAATCTTTCCTAGATTTCCCAGCCAGCTACATGTCAGTACACAAGTTTGTGGAAGTAGAACATTTTAAAAATGTCTGTTAACGTGGGTGTTTTCCGCACTGCTAACACAGTCATCCTTCCCCCACCCACCTTGGAAATTGTGGAACTGACTAACAACATCAGTTTTAGACCGTTTCAGATACATCTCAAATAAGGACTAATCTACTTTAATTTGTTGTTTCTTTCACATATAAATACAGTTACAGATCAAGACATGAAAAGAAACTGAGTCTGCAAAACAAATGAAGTGAAAGCTGTAGTCTTGATTTTGCATGCTGTATGTAGCAGCCTCTCCTTAATTATGTTTTAGAGACCTGTTTTGTGCTTTTCTGGAAGTATAATGGAAACCTGAATGCAGGATGAATTGATTAGCTTTAGTGTATTTAAACTTGAGTTATTAAAGCTTCTTCTGTTCAGTTTCAAGGAAGTCTATTCCACCACCACAGACTCTTCTTTTATTAAGGATAGCTTAGAAATTCATGTATTAAAGTAAATGTTCTGCCAATTGAGAAAATAATAAAGATAGAGAATTTTCCTCGCATTCCCACCAAATGGGAGTTAATAGATGACTCTACAGGCTCCTGCAATAGCTGCTGGCACTGAGAACTCCTTTGGTAGGTGATGCACAAACTGAAGAGAGAGGGGCAGACACGGAGAGCACAGCAGGCAAGTGCTTTCCAGAGGTGCCACTTCGAAACCACCAAATGTTTGTTACTGATTAATTAATATATGGTCAGTTCATCTGCAGTGGAGATCACACAAGTTGTGAGTTACCTTGTGAAAGTTCTCTTCACTTCTCATGCAATCAAGATCCTCTTTTGAAATCCCCCCCCCCCTCCTTTTTTTCCCCCTTTTCCAGCAGTTAGGAACCACAGTGAACTACCCACTCATTCTTTGTTGGCATTACTCTTTCAAATCTGATGGTAATGACTGACCAGCCTTAACTGGTAGCGTAGGATGGCAGGCTGGTTTCCCTTCTCATCACATCCACAGTCCCTTCCCTCGCTTCTCAGAAACGAGCGAAGCGTGGCTGCTGTTTTGTCCTTGAATGGTATTAAGGCACGTAGTGTTTTAGGGAAGTAGGGATGGCAAAAGCTGCATGAGGCATACAGTATGTATCACATCACATCAGCTGGTTGAAAAATGACCTGGGGGAGTTTTTTATTTCCTACCACCATTTCCTCAGTTGAATTACTGTAGTGGTTAATTCTGAAAATTCTGACATGCTTAAAAGCATATAATTTGCTGGTTACACATAAACATACGGTCCGTCATTGCATAGCTTTGACTTAAATTTAATTACACTGTCATTTTGAAATACTATTGTTGTCAAAAGCCTATTTTCTGGTTATTAAACTGTATTCAGATGATGCTGCAAGTTAAATATTGTTGCGTGACATTTGCTTCTTGGGGATAACCGTGGGCCTGATTCTGATCTTGGTTGTCTGACTGCACACTTGTATGAATCCAGGAGTGAGGCACATAACTGTAGGCTTTCTGTGTGGTTTAGATGTGAAAGCTTTAATTTTCTTTGGGTTTGTGCATTGATACCAGAATCACAGAGGTGTTATGGTCCTCTCAGCTAGCTGCAGAGTAGTTTGAACCCGACTTGATGCTTTCCTGATGAGTTACTTCTTAAAATACCAACAAGGAAAATGACCATATGTTACTTATTCATTTGCTTTTATCTTGCACAATGGGGAACAAGCCTCTCTTAAGGTCTTCAGTTTGCATCTTGCTGACCAAAACCTAAATAAAATTAGAGTTATCATATGACTTGTTGATCTTTGCCTTTGTTACAGTAAGATAGCAAGTTTTAAAAGTATTATCATATGAAATCTTTTCCTTAGGGTATGGGACAGTGTTCCACCATACACTACTTTATGTCTTCAGATGGTGCTTGTTTTTGAGGGAGGGTTGGACTTGTTCCTTTTACATTAAAAAAAAGTCTTCATAATGGTTTTGTCTTTCATTCATATGGCTATTAACATGCTATTAATATGTCAGCCTCTACTCATTTCTCCCATTGTGCATGAGGCCATGAGAGGCCACTGCATGTTCAGTTGTCACAGTCTGTGAAAGTTGGAGCAATGTTTTCAGAACAGCATAATTTGGAAAAGGGGAGAAAAACACACATTTATTAATGTGGCTAGAGGGAAGGAAAGGGAAAGGTAGCTGCCCTTGGTTTTGGCATGAGAAACTGACTCTTCTGCAGGGAAAAGATGCAGTTAATTGGGAAAGGACAGAAGAAGTGGGAGACTCCTCCTTTAGTAGGTTGTGACAGAGCTGCACAGGAGGTAGCCTGCAGTTAGGCTGTGTCCTGTTGCCTCCTCCTGGCAAAGTGTCACCAGTGTCCTGTGCTCCCATGTTCCCTGGGACAGACTTTGCTGGTCATAGCCTTGGAGGCTCTTCACAGCTGATGTGTTACGCTTCATCTTGCACAAAGTCTGGCGAGGCTTACTTCAAGATGCAATGCCCTTGGGTCACTAGACACATGTAAGCTAAGTGCTATGGGTCTAATTTGTTATTTACTTACAATGTTTTACATCTTATTCCACTTGATACCAGTCACTTCAGTAAAATTAGGGTGGTTTTTACCACAAAACTAGGGGAGCTCAGAACTAGTACTTTCATTTCTGTCAAGGGAGGGAAAATAATATCTGAAATGAAATTAAAAGACACTTCATTCATCTCTAAAACTGTCTTACTGATACAATCATGAAGTTATTAGGGCTTCCAGAACTTTTAGAAATTAATATACTTTTAAGTATATTCAATTCTAGAGTATTTCATTTTAAGACATTCCCACATTTTAAAAAGAGAAGAATTCACATGCAGATAACTCACTAGCCATCACCTAGTAGGAGTAGATAGCTAACCCAAATTTACAGACAATACTTCTGAATTGTTTCTGCAGACAAACCATGATTACTGTCTGGACTACCATGCGTAGGGTGTAATACTTGGAGAAGAGCTTAAGTCAGAAGGAGTTACTTCTAATGTATGTTGATGCCTTTGCTTGTGCTTATTTTATTGGAGTTTCATAGGTCATCCAGGAAAAAATACGGCAGTTTGATATGTATGTCCAGCCTGTCTGATCTTTGTCGTGTGTCCTGCAAGTGCTAAGATAGAAATAATGCATTTCTGCTAAAATCATTCACCTGGGAAGGTTACTTGAATGTTTATTTGCAGAATCCTATCTTGGAGAGATTCTTACTCCGATAATTTATTTGAGTGCTTTCTTATCTTCAAGAGACTTTATTTTAACACTGTCTGTCCTGCTACAAAACCTGTTATTGCTGTTCTCTGCTAAGCCAATTCTTTGTCTAGACAAGATTCCTAAATGTATCCTTTTGAGTGTTTAGCTATAAAATATTTCTAAGCTTTTTTAGTTGCACAATGATAAAGGGGGTTAAAAAAATATAATGTTTTGGTGTTGATCACTGAGATAAGCTGTGATTATGGATGAGTAACAGCATGGTTTCATGAGCCGGTTAAGCTGGAGCGAGCTGACAGCGTTGCCACGAGAGACACGCTTACGCCTTCCCTCCTCTGCGAGCCTGGTACCAAGTGCTCATGAAACCATAAAATAAATGGGGTTAACCAGTTTATCTGGGGTAAAACTCATACTCCTACTCCTTAGGATTTTGCTGAAAGGTTTTGTGTGCTTAAACAGAGCTGTGGTGCCCCTGCTGCCTGTTCTCTCTAGCAGGGAAATGCTTAGAAAATAATGCTTGTTTTGGTGCTTTCAAACTGAGTGACGAAACTTGATTTTGGTGCTCCCACTGACTTATGTTGTAGGTTACCATTGAAAATACCAGTTGGTCTGAAACAACCCAGAAACACGGGGCTGGAATGTGGTGCCTGGGACTTGTCTGGCATTTAAAAGTAACTACTGTTATTTCATGAGGTGGTGGAGTTTGTGTAGGTGCTGTTGGTCTTAGGTGAACCTACCTGGCTTTTTTTGCTACTAATGATGTTTTATGGTTCTAAGTATAAAAATGCCCATTATCAATTAAGAATAAAATTTCTTTTAAAAAGAAGTCATCATCCTTAAAATTGAAGTTAGCAGCGTATCTTTGAAGGCTTATGTCTCATTCCTTTTACAACTTTCATGCAATTGTATTCTCACTATGGTAGCATGCACTGCTGGCTTTGATATTCCAGTGCATGTTAACAGTAGAGCTAGGGAAAGTATTTTTAGCAGAATCATACTTTCCAAGAGGAGAATGTCTTTCTCTACACATGCACGCAAAATAATTAAAAAAAAAAAAGGCCTTTCTCTTTTTTTTTTCCAGAAAAAAAAAAGGGGGGAGAAAATGGTAACCACTTTGTTTGAAGTCTCCTTGCCTTAAGCAAAAAGACAAGTTGACAAGTTCCTTCCAGGCAGACAGCCAAAGAATCTCAGATGGTTGAGGTCTCTCTATGAGCTGCTGGCAGGCTGGGAGAAAATGTTTCAGTTTTTCCCAAATGTATTTTTTTTTCCCCCTGAAATTCTCTTCCTGTACCCTCCTCCATTAAAAAAAAAAACAAAAACAAAAACAAAAAGCAAACAAAACCAAAAACTAAACCCAAAAACTAAGCTGTTATTCTGAGCCTCTTTTAGTGGGAGTCAGAAATGTTTTGGGGTTGTTTTTTTGGTTGGGGTTTGTTTTTTTTTTTTGGAAGCTTATGTTGGGAATATATATATATATTTTTTTTCCCTCAGTCCTGCTTAATAAGTAGGTTTAGCTTTGAAACAGAGTAAATTTTAATGCCACTACTTGGTGATCGTGTGCCTCGTTGAAAGTTGCATTCCAATTCAGTCTCTTGCTTTTCTAATCCTTTTCTTTCCTCAAACAGCTTTCCTGTTTGTCCTCTTTCCATACCCCACAGCATCCTAAACTTCCCTGTGTCAGTATGGAGCTTACTATCCTGGATTGGAAGAGCTATTTGATTTAACTACCCTAGGACAGTGCCCTTTTTCTGATGCCTGTTGTCTATTCATGTACCAAGTGCTTAATGTATTCTCAAATGTGTGTCCCCTGAAAAACAAGAGTTTTCTTTTGCTGAAGTAAGAGACTGCTTTTCTCGAGATGTGGTTTCCTTAATCCCTTTTCCCCAGTCATTACTTAAATACAGACTATATCCCAGCGTGCCCATAGCATATGCTCACCTTGCTGAACAGTGGTAAAATACACATTTGGGGGGTGACACCTTTTTTTTTTTTCTCGCTTCAGTTTCTGTAAAGTTCTACATCTGATTTGTACATGATACCTGATTTTATTCTTTAATGTTATTTTTGCATTCCAAGCTCATATGTACAACATCATATAAAAAGAGAATCAATGTAAGTACTGAAATCCAGGGGTGTTTTGGATGTGTGCAAAGGACAAATGTTTCAGAAACGTAATTCCCATTACCCCTTGGTAGACCCTAAAGCTCTTACAGAATTGTAGTATTCACATTCATTTGTTTATTTGTTTATCTGGTATCGAAGAATTTATCACTTCAGTTGGAGGAGGTACTCTAAAATATACCTACAAATGTGTAGTAAACAAAATGGTTTTCTCTTATGGAATATTTGGATTAGAAGTGGAAATACATTTTGTAGTTAAAAAATCCTAAATGCAGTATTCCATCCACTTCTTCCAGAGAAGAAACTTGACTCTCCTTTATTCCCTGCAGAAGAAATGCTTCTTCTATTTCCAGTAGGCTCTTATAACTACATCTTGATGAGGAGAAGAATACACTTACAGAGAAATTACAGAGTGGTTGCAGTGTTCTGGGATGTTTATGTTACTATATTAGTTAATTAGTCCAGCTCTGATAGTAATTTCTGTTTATGGTGCATTTACTTGGAGCTCCCTGAATTAATTAGTACTTACTCCCTTTTCCTACATTCAGCTGGTTACTTCGGAGTATCTCAAACGTCGTGCCCCCTCTGTGTGCAGAAAGAGGGATTTTGAGAGCTGAGCTGTCAGCTGCCTCAGCAAGCCCTGGGCACGGCGTGGTGGAGCATGGCAGAGGAGATGTTTGTTTCTGCCTCAGAAGCTGGCTCTAGCTTTACACTGTTTCTAACCCCTTTTAGTGTAGTCTTAGCTTGGTTTTAAACTGTGCCATCTGGCCTTGATTCCCCAGGGGCCATTATTTCTCCTGGAATTGCTGCAGTTAGAGCCTTCCTTGAGGCTGACCGTTGCTCTAGGGGAGACTGGGAGGAATGGTGGTTGCAAAGCTGTGCAGAAAAGCCTCTCCAGGAGCCAAAGGTGCCTTTAGGTATGGGATATTTATTTAGTGATGGAAGAAATATTGCTGTTGCTTGAAACAGCTGCATTATAAAGCAAAACAACCACAAAAAAAACCAACCAACAAACAAATAACTTCTTAGTGTGGGTAGGTCAGTGTATAGAGTAGATGGAGCAGAAACTCAGGTGAGACCATCTGTTAGCATGACGTGAGACACGTGCTCTGTATGGCTGTGCATTCAGATTCTCATTTTAAACTCCGATGCATCTCTTGTTGACTTGTCATCTTTCTAACAATCAGGAAGACAAATTTACTAGAGCATTCTATTGAACTGATACTAGAGGAAAATGCCCTTTATTACAGAATATATTACCATACTAAATAGAGATAAATTCCAGTAGTATTTAAACAGTTAATGACTGCATTAAATCAAATATTATGTTGAAGACCTGGATGTCAATCAAAAAATCCAAGTACAGGTTGACCTGCTTGGGTTTTGGTTGAATACAGAGAGGCAGATTCATTGCTTTTGGTTGCACTTGTGACACACAATACAGGGCCATTTTTTAATCTGGAAATGACAACTTTTGCAAGTTCACTTCTAGACTTTCAGGACTTATCCTTGGCATCAGAGTCATCCCTGCTGACTGAGATAGGAGAAGAGAAAGGAAGATAGGAGAGAAGGTACAAGGGGATAGTGTCAAATTTTGGATGGAAGAGGAATGACTCATGTTGTTGTTACCTTCTGATCAGGCTGTAGAAGGAGTAGCTGGCCTTTGGTACCCTTTAAATCTTTCCAACTTAACACAGGTGTTCTTCTGCTGTTCTCCATATACCTCAGCTGGGTGGTTTGTCTTCCAGAGGGCAAAGAGAATGATGGGAGGTGAGTGGGGTGAAACTGGAATGGAGAATGGGGCTGTGGCTGGGGAAAGTACAGAGGCAGAAGAATCCAGGTGATGAAGGATGCCAGAATGGGTAGAGGAGTCAAGAGACCCTGGTGTAGTTGAAGGGGAAAGGGAAAGCACTTGTTCTTCACAGTTGTAGGAAGAATAGAAAAACTTGGCATTGGTTAAAAGAGGATTGTAGAACCAGCCTAAGGTAGGAAGAAAAGTATCTCGGAGTTCTTTCAGATTTCCTCATGACATCCCATTTGAGCTAATCATGGGCATCTGATACCCATCCTAAGGGAAATTCCAAGGATGCAGTGGAGCTCACCAAAGTGAATTAAGTGAGCAGATAGCGCTAAGAAGCTTCTCTAGGAGAAATGTGAGGCTTTTTTGACATCAGAATGACGTGTTGCCCACATCTTCCCCCCCACCTTTTTTTTTTTTTTTCCAATTATAATAATGCTGAAAAACTTAATTATCTGAGTATTCAGCCAGCATCAGAACACAGATGAGCCTTTTGAAGATAAACTGATTTTACAGCCAGGATATGAGGTTCCCTAAAGAAGCAGCTGTAGCTGCACATCAGGGCTTGTCCCCTGTTCTGGAGGTAGCATTGGGTTTATTGGGTTGAGTACATAGATCCCATCAGTGTCTGAGTGGTCTCAAAACCTCCTGCTTCTTGCTACAGGTGAGTTGGTACTAGGAATGTTTTTTTTGTTGTTGTTTCACACCTTGATGATTGATGTAGAGTTTCGGTGCATATGAAAATACCAGCCTTCAGAAAAACAAACAAACAAAAAAAACCACCACAACAAAAAACTGAGAGGATATACAAAAAATGCACCTTGCTTTCCTTGTGTTATAAATAAATCACAGTGATGTGGCCACAGGATGAGCGAGTTAGGTCAGTAAGCTGATCTGACACAAAACTACCCCTGTTTTTTGGGGTGGGCTAGTTCTGCCCTGGGTCAGCTTGCTTTGCTGGTTTCCTGGGTCTTGCGGTGGAACAGGAGATGAGAGGAGTGGTGTGTTAGGGGTGAGGAGAGAAAACCAGGTCACAGCTGAATGAGATTCTGCTGTATTAGATTCTCTGTTTGGCTTTTGTTGGTGTTGTTGTTTTGCCTTTCTCCCTGCAGTGTAACCAGGAGCTCTCTTCCTGCTGAGTTAATTTTTTCCAGGATCAGGCAGCTGGGGATCAGCTCCCTGCCCGACCCTTGCTGCCCGCTGCACCCCAGCCCTGGCCAGGCCTTGTGGCACTTTGCACCAGCGGTTCTTGGCCGGCTCGCCGATGACAGCGAGCAATCCCATGGACCCCCAGCTCGTCCGCAGATAATCCCGGAGAACCAGGACGCCCAGCGCTGCCCGCAGCTGCCGCCCCTTGTCCTGCTGCAGCCCCAGCCTGTGCCTGCTTGCTGGGCACGGATGCTCCGGGCAGAGGAGCAGCCCGGCAAAGCCACCACCTCTGAGCTGCCCGCACAGCTTCAGAAACTGGCCCATTCTGAATTTTTCCTCTTCCCTTTTACTGTCTGCTGTGTTTTGGCAGATCAGATATTACGATCTTGTCTGCTCGCCTGCAGACACTGTGCTGCCTTTGAAGCAGTAGGTTTTGTTTGGTTTTGAAAGTTAATAGCACATGCCTCTCAGGTTGTAGAGAAGAAGTATTTTAAGTGAGTTCTCCCTCTGTGAGTTCCAGTTTAATATTCTCTTAAACAGGAAAGTTACGAATCCCTAAAAGCATAATTTATAACATAAAAGCTATCAAAATAGCAGTGCAATCTGTTAAAGTGTTTAAAAATTTGATTCTCTGCAGCTTAAAATGTGAAATAAATGTACACTAATTGTTTTGAATGGAGATGAAGATGGTGTTTGAAGCCAGTCTTGAAAGGAATTGGTGAGATAGCACTGCAGTTAATGGTGGAGCACTATTTTTCTGTAATGGGCTCAGCAATGTTCTCTAATTAGCTTGCAAATTGATATTCAAATACAAGTAAACTGGCAATCAAATACAAGCAAAACATCTATGTAAATAGGCTTTGATTTCTGCATTTAGCATACCTGTATCAAAATGATGTGTGGGTGGAGAGTAAGGCCTTAGTTGTTTTCCAGCATACAGCTTGTGTTAATGGTGGCTCACTGGTTACCTTAGGTCAATATTTTGGTTAAGCACATGAAAAGAGGTGGGGAACAAAAACATACATCCCTTTTTTTTCCCACAAGTGAGTGGCTTTTGAACTTTAGTAACACAACACTGAGCGTGTATGAGGTTTTTTCCTGTATTCATTTCCTTCGGGTTTTGTCAACTAGTTGTGCAGTTTGGATTTCAGGGTCTTTTAAAACTCTTCTTTCTAATCTATAAAACATCTCGCAGTCATTGACACACTGACAACTTGCTAACTACCCTCTATAACTATGTTGCTTGTTCCCCAGATGGAAGTGTGACTATATCAGCAGGTCAGTTGTGGTTTTATCCTCCCCACATTCTTCTTCCATCAGCTGTCCATGGTATTTGTTGTTCAGCATCAACTTTTATGCTAAAAATTCTTTTGAATGTACTTTCTTAAATCAAATGTGCATTCATTAAATCCGGTTATTGCTGTCATAGATTCAGCTTTCAGTGCTGGTTATCATCTGAGTTCTTGATGGGGAAAGAAAAACCCAAAGACCAAACCCCAAAATACTTGTGTGCTTTCTCTAAAGCAGCTGCTATCATTTTTACACCGTAGAAATAATACCTCAGTGAAAGCCTTTGTGCTTTTCTGTCCAGATAACCGCAGTTTTCCCTTTACAGTGCTTTAATACCCATTTGTGCTTTTATAAAAAATTGATTAATTCTGTTCTCAGGGGATGGCTAATGGGGGAGTGTAGGTCCCTTGGAGGTCACAGGTTCAGATCCAGTCTGTCATCTGTATCCAGCATCCACTAACCAGTATTTGCGTGGTAGGTTATGCAAAAAGGGGGTTGGTTGGTTTGATTTCTTCTGAAGAAGTTTATGTTGAAAAGGTATTTACTACATAAGAACAGAAGCACTGCTGAAAGGGGAAACTGGGGCAGCACATGTGGGCAGGGAGCGTTTGTATGCGTGAAGGTAGCTGGAGAAGGTCGGTATCCCAGGGCTTTCCAGGCTGTCCAGAAGAGAGAAGCAATGAAATGCAGTGGAGTTGTAGCCTCTTGGGTGTGTTTATGCTCAACTGAGATGGATTAGGGCAGGAGTTTCAGCAGCTTGGGGCAAGCAGCACATCTAGCATTTCAGGTGTCCGAGGTGATTTTTACCTACCTGTGATAGATTCTGAGTGTTTCCCAGAACCAGAGTGAAGTCCGTGTTTTATTGAAGTGTAAAAATCAGACCAGCAACAAAAGAAACCCTTCTCCTTCTTATGCTGCGTGTCACTGTCTGCACTTCTGACTGTGTCAGGTCTCACTGAATTGATATTTCGTCATTATGCTTGTGTGCAGATTAAATGTTTGCGTGATACATGTCATTTATAAAAAGAATGGATCGTTTTATTCTTGAAGAAGGTGATTTTATCAGTTGTTACTACTGCAGATGATCTGTTGTGTTTTTCCTCCTTATGCTTGCAACAAAGGCTGTGTAATTTACAGATACTGAACAACAACAAAACCAAGCAGAAAAGCCAAAGTAGTCCTTAAAATGAAAGATTTTATTAGCCTTCAGTGGGTTCCTTGTTTAAAGAAAGCGAAGCCTGCACAGGTGCCTCTGACTTTAGGACCCAGTTTTGTGAGAGAGAAATGTGTTGTGATCCCAGCAAAGCTTCACGTGGCTGCTCCCGCCTGCTGAGGAGGTTTGCAGTGCAAGAATGAAGCCTGGCTTAAGGTGGCCACCATCTCTGAGTTTGTGGGGTTTATATTCCAGCTGATTTCAAGTGAAAAGGAAAGTTACTGAGTCATAATGTTATTGACTTGTGTACTTCTCTTAAAGAAAACAAAATAAAACAACAGCAAAACCCCAATAAAAGCACCCAAAGTCACTTCTTAATTTCTGAATCTCCTTTTATCATGCAGGATATCAGTAATAGAGTCATTGGCAGTAAGTAACAGACTGAGAAAAGTGAGCTCTGAACGTTTGTTCCTGTGACTATCAACCTTCATGTGGTACTTAAACTTTTTGTAGCGTAACCACGTAAGATCTTGGAAGAAACTGGTTTGGAAGACCTGCTGTCTGCTTGAAGGAGGTCGTGTTTTGCTGCATATTGTAGGAGGATGCTCTGTCAGGGTCCACTTGGGGAGGAAAATGTGTTGTGTTGCTTGTCCCACTGAGCAACCCGCAGCTGTGCACCGCACGTCCCTGCGCAGCCAGCGCGGGGCTTGGCTGGAGCTGATCGATGGATGTGGGCATCTTTGTTTGGTTGATCAATAGGCTGTAATGAACTCGGTGCTCCACTGCCCTGATAAGGATCACTGGTGGGGGGATATAGGAAGATGCTTGTTTTTCTGGAGTGAATCAAATAGGAAGTTTTGTTTGATTTTTTTTTTTCTTTTACAGTTTTTTTTTTCTTCATGTAGTTATTGAATAACCTTTCTTAGTTTCCTCCACAAAATCTGAACATCCTGTAACATGAACTCAGGTTATTGATGAACTGGATGCTTCATGTTTTTCGTGATGATTTCTTTTTGAAAATACCATGAAATAAATTGATAACTGCTCTGCTTAGAAAGAAATCTAAAAGAGTTTTGGAAGATTTCGTTGTCAGTAAGTTTCCTGATTGATTGTTGCTGGAGGTGATATGTTTATTCCTCTGGGTCACAGTTGATGTTTTTAATTTGCAAGCAATTAAAATACTGTGAATGTGAGCCTAGCGGATGAGCAGAGTCTGGGAAGGGTTTTATCTAGTTCCCTGTATGTCCTTTTTAATTGCCATACCTTCTTGTAAGGCCTGTGCTTTGTGGCCCTTTGTAGGCCTTTTGTAAAGCCTGAAGCCTTTGTAGAAGGTGTAGAGATGTGCAATAGCTTATCAAACCATTTATCTCGGGGTTTAATTGAATTTAACTGTCAGCCACATGTATTTATGATGCAGAGCATTTTGCAGGCTATACATAGTGTCAGAATGTCACCGAAGGTCAGAACATGGTTTGTTTGCTTAGAGGTCTTTGTTTTTATTTGCTGCTAGACTTCTAAGTCTGTTTGTGTTACTGCTTTAGTAAGAATCTTGCTGCCTTTCATTTCAAAATTTTTCCTTGCCGTTCACTGATCTGCCACAGGATAAATTGAATTCTGAGTGTGCTGTGCCAGAAAGTGAGGGGTGGGGTAGGGTGTCACCTTTGGGTGATGAATACAGGCTGTGTTGGTTACTGTGATTCATTTCATGTCATATACTTAATGATATCTTCCCTAATTTTACCAGCATCAAAAGGGGCAGTGTTTTATTAACAAAATGATAGTATTGGGCAAGTCCTTAGAAAGAGCTGGAGATGCCAAGAGAAGAGTCAGGTCTGTCATGTTCAGCAAGGGACAGGAAAGTGGGTTTGGCTTATTTCAGAATGCCCCTGCTTAGTTCTGACAAAATGACTGGGGTGGAATATTTATAGACAGTCTCTTAACTGCCTTTCCCAACTCAGGTGCCTGCAGGTGAAGGTGGTATTTCTAATCTTGAACTGATGCTCCTGCAAAATGTTCAAAATGTTTTTTCCTCACTATAGTGAATATTGAAAATTAAAGCCCAGTTTGTAAAATGTTTTGGCTGCAAAATTTTTAGTGGGTCTGTGACTTTGGGTGTCCAAAGCACTCTGCGATGGATGTCACAGGTTCCAGTTAACTCATCTGTAATTGAAAGACTTAAAAGATGCTGTCATGTGCAGTTATTGACAATGGCCAGGAAGATTAGGAGGCCAATTTAGGAGACTGTTTGCCCTGAGCTCCCTCACAGTAAAGAACAGTTACCCCAATTTAGAGCATGTAAGAGTTGCAGAGCATCTAAGAGCTGCAGAACAGCAGCTTCAAAATAGAGAAGTGTTAAGAGACAAACATAAACCAGATGTGCAGTAAAATCAAGTTTGCTGGTACTAGTTCTGCTTGTGCCTCATGCTCCCGAACGCAGATGCAGCGAGAGGTCTGGTGTGGAGGCACTTGTGTTGCTGTGGATGAGTTGGCTGAATTAAAGCTTGATCTCTGGTTTCATACTTTAAAAGGCAACAGGGCCAAAGGGTGGTGGGCTGGGGGATCCTGAGGAGACAATCCAGTGCACCTTCACTGGTGATAGAGGAGCTGGGACAGATTTGCCTTCGCATGTCCAAGGCTAAGTTCTGTATTACAGTTAAAGTCATGTAAGGGTAAATTACTACTTGGGAGGACAGTGCCACATCTCTTCCTAGCCATACATAGAGGTCCAAATGCTTCTTTTGTACTGGATATAGTGGTTGTGCAGCCTCAAATCAATGCTTTGGGCTGATCAAACAGCAGGCCTAGCCTGGAGTGAAAGAGGATGATACTCCCTTGGAGCAGCCAGATGAATCAATTTGTTCTTCAGCTGCACTGCAGCGACTTCTGGGAGGAGGGAGAGACAGGACTGTGGGCTGCAAGACCACCTCCTGTGCCTTATGCCTAAATCATTTTAATTGTCATACCAAAAGTGCATCTAAGCTGTGTCTGTAAATACTGCTCATCCTGTACTGGGGTCTTCATCCCATGTCTATCGCTGGCCAGCAGAATTGCTTTGCTGTCATTTTAAGAGCCGCAGAACCAGAGTGGTTGATTTGAGCATCTAGTATGCAAATGAGATGACCTTTTCACTGTGATTACATTTTTTTATGAATGTATAAATCATGGCTATTTCACTATTAACTCAAGCCCTTCTGTGAAATGTGAGAATTATGTGCAGCATTTTAATCTTTCCTCCAGTCTATCCAGTCTCCTCCCTCTGCTGTTAAAATCCAGCAGAAAACCTCTAAACAAACTGCAGTCTCCTCAGGCAGGAAGAGTTGTAGATCTTACTGCAAATCTGCAAGACAAAAAGAAGCAAGCAAAGCTAACTACCATAGTCATAAGCCATTTTTTTGCATGCACCCCCTTTTGAGCTCTGTAGTCACCACAGCTCATGTAAAACAGGACAGTCCACCTGGGCTGCTCCAGGGACTTCAGCATCACACATGCTCCTCAAACTCATTCTGCGTGAGGAGCTTGGAGGAACAGCTCTGCTGCAAGATGAGACACATGCCCTCCTGTCAGGTCTTGCACAGTACTGTCCTTGGCAGAGAGGCAAGATAGGTGGCTGGAAGTGGTAATGTTTTGTGGGGGGAGAGCAGAAAAACGCCAGAGTTCCCCATTTGGTCCCAGGGACTTCGGAAGCAGTTATCAGAAAGTGGTCAGTGGCTGTTTTCTGCAGTAAGTTCTTGTGCTGGCAGGGCTTGCTGCTTTTCAGCGAAGCCTGAAGTCTTGTTCCAGGTGTTTCTACTTGGCAGTGCAAGTTAAAAAGTGTTCCCTGTAATAATCAGTTTAATTAAGTTTGGGTTGAAAACAACAGGAATGCTTCCTTTTAAACTCAAGACTGATCTGTTTTGGACAGCATTTGTAAAGCTTTCCATTAAGAAAAAAGCCTTTTAAACTATCTGCTCCAAAGATCTTTATATGGCACAATCTGCTTCTCCTAAATTAGTGGTCAGCAGAAAAGTAATTCATCAGAACTCAAGAATTTACAAAAGTAGAAATGTGGTATAAGAAAGAGGAAAATCAGTTCCAGAGTTTCTGAGAATACTTGAAATTCAAGGCAAATCTGGCTGGGCTAAAATCAACCACAAACTTAGTTTCTAGTTTTCTGGTATTGAGGTTTTTTTACTTTTTTTTTTGTAGTATCTCAGATGGAAAAAAGCAGATTCTGTAGAATCTTATATAGATCTTACATTCTGGAAAACTTTTCTGTATGTTATGTGAACGTTACAGGGAATGACAATCATGCTGGTTTCCTGTTCAGGGATGAACGGGAATAAGAATCATTCCTGAGACTGATAATTAGTGTGCTTTGGTGTACGATGAAGAACAGAGTGTATCTGCTGGCATAGGTGTGTTTCTTCAGATAAAGTTTTTTTTGATACCTGATTTTATCTGAACCAGTGCTCAGGAGTTCTGGTGTTAACTTTTCCTTAAAACTTACATGTCTTCTCAGTATGAGTTTTCATTTAAAAGTTGGATGCTTGGTAAGTTGGATGCTTGATTTCCTTTTATTTCTGAGAATAGTGATGTGCAGTTGCCTAATCTGAACACTCAAAGTTTCATTCGTGTTTCATACTAGTTTACATGGATTATTATTTTTTGTATTTGCCCTTGACTTGTCACGAGGCTCCTAGCTGCAAACCATCTTTGTGCCCATGGGCAGATCCTGATTCTAAAAGTAAAAGCTGACAGCTGTGGCCAGAGGGGGGGTTTCGATGCATTACAGTGTGGCTTTGCCAATATTTTAATTTCCTAAACAGACTTTAAAGGAGGGAGGAGCTTTCACTGTTGAGCCAAGAAATGAATGGAGGAGGCATTTATTTTTTATTATTTGCCTTTACTTTTGAATTATTTTGTGCTTTTATGAGAACACGGTAAAAATAAATCTTCAGTATTTAGACAGAAGTAGTACAGAATGATTTCCTCATCTGAATTCAATGACTGCCTTCTTTGCATGGGTGAGTACTTGTCATGGTTCTAAAACTTCAGAAGCAGACTAATGCTGGGAAAAGTAGAGCAATTTCAAGGAGTACTAGAAACTTGGTAACATTTAGGTTTTCTGTGATACTGTGCGAGGCATAGAATGTGAATATTGTGTGTAAAACCATTTTTTTTTAATATACTTGCATTTGTGTACCTGTTAAGCAGAGATCAATAAATAGCTCGTGATGATTAACATGCATCTCAGCCTTACTGCAAGTGTTCTGGGGAGGAAGGAGAAAAGTACAAGGGAAAAACAGACTTGAGAGACAAGTCTTAATGATTTGATTGACTTCACCATGGGCTTTTCTTTTATTCCAAGTGGCATGTTGGGAAATTAATGGTGAGACACAATATGGAAATCTGTAGTTTCCTGCATACTTAAAAGTTAAGACTGGTAGTTAGATGTTAGTTTTATAATACTTTGATACTTCTGCCAAACTGCAGTAGATATGAAAACTAGGGACATCTGTTTTCCTCCAGTGATAAATGCAGTACCTTTGTGGTATTAAGTTACATAGGCTCAGCTCTTATCAGGTGCATTGATTCATTTTATTTCTCATTTATGTTCTTGAAGCAGCAAAAAATAGTAAAATTTCATCATTTGCAGTCAGTACAGAAGTTGAATTCAAAGCTTAACATGAATTTTACTTTGTAGAAATTTGTGGTTAACACTGAAGATGAATCTTGCCGTACTGTGCTGAAGAGCAGAGCCTGTTGTCACCCCATCCTAATGTAGGAACTACAGGGAACATCACACTCCTTTGCAGAAACCCCTTCACCTCCCTGTTGCTGTAGGGAGCAATAGCCCACACCCTGCTGTGTGGCATTAGAAACGCTGAAGGGCTGCGGGTGGTTTGGAGGTGCAGGACTTACCGTGCTGGCTGCAGGAGAGCTGTGCTGAGAGATGGCACCTCTCAGAGGAAAGGTCTCTTCCTTTGTTCAGCTGCCCTACTGTCTCAGGAGTGTCTCCTGACTGCTTTTCTGCCTCTCCCAAAAGGAGGGCCCAGAACTACATCTCACCAAGTCTGTAAAGGGTCTGTGGGCTTTGCAGAGCGCGTATGTAGTGCTGGCATTGCCACTTACCTTTTCTTCTCAGAGGTCATTTGACTGTCAAGATGTATGTCATTCATAACTGTATAGTAAACCAAGATAAACGAGTGAAAATAGTTGTGTCCTACCCCTCACCCCCCTGGGATCAAGCACTGGTGTTAGTGCTGGCTGTCTGTCTTTACACTTAAATTCCTCACTACATCAATTTCAAAAGCAGTGGTGTGTGGGAACACTTTTAAAGCTGTATGCCATTGATTTAGGCAGTAAGCACAGCTTCAGAGAACTTGGGAGCAATAGGATCCTATGCTAGAAATTCTGAGAATGATTTAAAAAATGCAGAGCAGTGTCCACAGTTCTGAGCAGTTAAGCCTGGAAACTTCCTATTAAAAATGTCAAGAGATGTGCATGGACTTCCCAATAATGCAATAAATGCACTGTGTAATAAAGGCTTTGATTTTTAAAGAACTAAACAACAAACCCCTTGGGTTTATGTAATCTGCTGCGCAGCCTTTGCCTGTTGTTTCATGCTGTTCAGCAGCTCAGTACATAATAGCAGTTTCTGATGCCTAGTCCAGTTTATCTCCCATAGTGCAGCCTTTGCTCTTAGAAGATTATCGTGCATACTGGAGACTACAATGGATAAAGAGCTGTCTAACCCCAAGTAGGGTTGAGACCAGTTGGAAGTCATTTGGTTGCCTTTTCTGAAATGAAACCTTGTCTCCCAAAATGTTGTCATTTGTCCCAGTCTGTTTGCCATGTTGCTTGGCTTTGTGTGTATTGCTGGCCAAGGCAGCTTGCGTCCTCTATCAGTGCTGCTGTTCCGTGTTCGTTCTCTGTCTTACCAGTGCTGTGCTACTGCAGGTCAGAGTGAGATTTATTTCAGCAGTGGCTCCTCTGTGTTTGCTATGATCTGGTGGGCTGATCGAGAAACCTTGTATTGGATTGTGCACCCGGGAAGGAAAGCTCTGGGATCACACAGCTCTGAACAGAGCCACGTGTACTGGTGAGAGCTTGCTGCCCACCAACAGGCGTGATACTCGAGGCAGAGGCACGGGCATCCCCAAGGTGTGGTGGCACACGTGTGCCGTGGGGAGCCTGATTTATTGAGGTACACTGTGCCACCAGATCTTCCAAGCAAGGCTAATTTCTGTCTAAGGAGATTAGACCTGTGCTCTACCCTTGCACTGGGAATGAAGGCTCAACCACAATCTTCAAAGTCTTAGGTGGTTCGAGATGTAATTCTTAAAAGTGCATTTAATAAAAAAAAGAACAAAAAGGAAGTCTCAAAGATGATAATATTCCATTTAAGAAGGGTCTAGCTCTAGAATAAGCTTCCAGAGACTCTCTTGAGTAGAACAGCTTTTAGAGAGGACAAGTAAGTCTTCTCAAAAAGCAGCTCCTTGTTTTCACCTATTGCAGCATAGAACACAATCTAAAAAACTGTGACACAAAGTCTTTTTATGTTTGTATGAAATAGTCCTTTCTGGGAAAAATATTAAGAAAAATGGGGGAACCCCCCCATGTCAACAGAGGTGCAGGGTTGAACTTCTCATAGATGGCAGATTTTGGTAACTGACCTTTTGCTGTCAGTATTTTTAGCATGGAGAAGCTGAAGATGATGGTTTAACCTTTTTTCTCCTCCTTGTTTTTTTTTTTTCTTCCCCTCTGTTTTTTTGGCCTCTGTTAATCTACTGTTACACCTTGGAGAAGGAGGTTTTTTGTTGCTAGCAGTTCGTGTCTGTTCTTTCATACAGTTCTTACTTTTTTTTAAGTCACAGAAAATAAAGATAAATAAAAAAGTGTTGAGTGAATTTAGAGTGAGACCAGAAAGTGCACATGCATCACACTTCTCTTTGAATGCTTCAGATACCAGGGCTATTTAAAGCAGATGACATAAGTGGTGTGGCAGTAAGTTGATGGCCTTTATCTCTGTCACCTCTATGGCAAGTCCGACGGGACATCCGGTGGGCGTGCAGGCGAGTGTGCCGTGTACCCAGCTGCTGTCCTGCTGCTGCTCTGGGGAGGTCGGATGCTGAAGGCACTTCTGGTCATCTTCAGGAAGCCAGCAGAAAGTGGCTGTGGCTTATTCTTGTCCAGTGACTTCTTCCCTGGCCACAGACCAGTGATACAAAATAAAAAGGACTTTGTGTCCTTTTTGTAGTGGATGTAGTGGATGCGATTTAAGAAGTTAGCTGCAAGTGACAAGGTTTTCCGTAAACCTCAGCACAGAGATAGTTGCTGTCCTCTCTGCTAGATGTCTTGGTTCGTTGATAGTCATTATTGTTTCATGCATTAAGTAAAGTTAAAATGTAGAAGTGAAATTTTCAGTCAAAAGTGAAGCAAAGATGGAGGGAAACAGGCAGGGCTGGATGGAGAACTTTTTTGTTTCTCTGCTGGCACAGGCTGCATCTCTGACAGTAAAATATGAAAAGGTGACACAAGAAAACCAAACCCAAACTGTTAAAGGAATTGACATAACCTAAGGTGGTAGTAGTAAGATGACAGAAGACCATCTTGAGATTGAATATGCCATTGCATTAAATCAAGATGGTCTTCTGTTATCTTTTACATATCTTGAAAGCAGAGACTCAAGTTGGCATACTTGTTTGCCAGCTGAAGTCTAAAGAGGGATGTGGTCAAGAAATAAAATTGGAAGGATGATGTCAAGGGTTTAAAGCTCTTTCATATTTTTCCATGCAAAATTTTTTTAGGAAGGACCTTTGTGGTGATGCTTTGTTTTTATTTGCAAAGCTCACTGACAATGAAAAGCCCTGTGAAGCACAGGCTGTCATTAGCTCTATCTGTGGTCTAACCATTGTGCAGTACGCCTAGTTTGTGATGTCTGTAATCTTCTGACAGGACAGGGCTGCTGAAATGCCACGTAAAGTTCACTCCCTCCTTTTTTACTAGTTAGTTGAATTATCTTCAAAAAGATGGCTTTGCTTCATGGCAAACCCTGAAAAACATTCTCTAGGGTTTTCTGCTTGTAAGAACTAATGACAGCATTACAAAAATAGCCCTAAACCTCTGTGATAGTCATCTTTCTCCACTCTTTATGTGTTTTCAGAGTAAATTAACTTTTTGACTTAAGTTGGCACCATGCAACAAAAAGCTCTAGAGTTTCTTGAAGGACTCTCAAATCTGTCTTCCCTGTACTCCCACTATATTCCTAACTCCTGAAAGCAGGACCCAACCCTGCCCCTCTGCATGTTCACATCCAGCTTTTCTAGATGCAGACCCCAGGATTGCTCTTGCCTTCATTCCTGATCTCCTCTTCCTCCTTATCCCCACCCTACCAAACCAGAAAGGAGCATACTCTGATGGGAACAGGTTACTGTTGTCATTTAGCAGCTGACAAGTGGTGGCACATCCAGAAGGTGGGAAGCTGAAAGCTACCATCCATTGCTAGTTTATGTCAAAAACATTGGTAGATATAAGGTGATTCTGGTGCTATTGGTTTTAATTAGATCATGCTGCAATCTACCTTTGCTTTCTTGTACAGCATTCTCATGTCTTTGCAGACAGCCCAGTGAAGTACATGATGGTGGGAGCTGGGACACCAGGCCTGCATGAGGCTTGTGTGGTAGGAACTGATCATCTCACAGAACAAAAGCCAGTCCCTACTCCACTTTCTCAAGAGTTGCGTGTAAATGATAGGTTGAGTAGTGGAATTCTTTTTAAGGAGAGATGGCATTCATTCTTAGGAGTGTAATGAAAGACCCTAAGTGAAGGGGTTACACAGCAAAGAGGCATAAATGGTTGTGCAGAAATAATGAGAAGTTATGCTGCAGTTTTCTCCTGCTCCCTTGGGACGTGGTGCACAACTAAAGTTATTTTCTCATAAACCCCATAATCTGTCAAGTTACTTAAATGCTTGTGGTTTTGCTTTGTAGGAAGCAGTTCCACAAGATGCAGGACTCAGGGGTCTGTGTGCATTCTCCAGGCAAGATTACAGGGTGGGGAGAGGTGGTGTCAGTTTAAAAATAGAGAGGGAAAGTCACTCCCTCTTTCAACTTTCTTTGTAGCAACGATAAGGCCAACTAGACCTTGAAGACAGCCTGTATTTTATGTTAGTGATTTGCAGAGGGAGGAAAGTGTGACTGCTTGATGTCACTACAAAGATGTCCAAGATGACCAGATGGATTTTGAGAAGTTTTTAGATAAATGCTGTACCTTCTAAAAGTAGAAACAAAGTGTGGAAGACCAGCCACCTTCCTGCTCAGAGCAAACCCATATTTTAGTAGCTCTGGGTTCGGCTTTGCTGCCGAGGTCGACTCTCCTAATGAGCTGGAAAGAGTCAGTCAGCATCTGCATGGTGAATTCGGGAGCACCAGACAACTGGGGTGCACTGGTGCTGGCAGAGCCCCAGGCGTGGGCAATTGAATTTCGGCTGCTCGCTGTTGCAGCAGCTGCACCCGTTTAGCTGAGTACTTCCCCCTCTGTCCTCCAGCACTAGCTGGGAAAAAAAATAAAAATCCACTGACTTAGACTGCAATTAGAAGAAGAAGTTAATGAGGGCATATGTTAAGAATGAATAAATGTCCAGAAGTTTATACTTGCAGATGTTTTGAGCAGTCGGTAGCTTGCAGGGCTTTATTTCCTTGCCAGGAAGGGACCTCTTGGTCAAATGCCAAGACTAAAGTGTTAGAAAATGAGTCTGTTTATCTCTTTGCCATTTGTCATGCTCACTGAACATCTAGATTTTTATTTTTTTCTAATTAAGTGGCTTGCAAGCCCCCTCTCCCTCTATATTTCTCCCTTCCCAGCGACCCCCCCCCCTACTCCTCCCTGCCAGTTGTGGGTTATTGGTTTTTGTTTGTCGACCCAAACAGCACTAGTGGATTTGTAGCAGTTTCAATTAAAAATTTTGTATAATTTGGTTTAATTAATGGAAGAATAATCTCTGTACTGTAAACAAGGGGTTCTTTCAAGATAAATCTTGTCAGTGGAATGTTACTAAAGGAAAAGCACTCTTTTAAGACCCAGCATGGGAGAATTTTCTTTCGGTTGACAGCAAAGGGTGAGCTGCAGAAGTTAATGGTTTGTCTTCATCTTGTTTCTGACTTGAAAGCTGGCTAATCAAAATGGACGAATAAAGTTTTTGCTTGTGCTTGTCAAGAAGGTGGTGCCTCAGAGAGAAGCACATAGTTCAGTGGTGACCTGGCAGTGCTGGGTTAATGGTTGGACTCGATGATCTAGAGATCTCTTCCAAACAGGATGATTCTGTGACTCTGTATGCAAAAACTAATCTATTTCTTTGTGCAGGCAGGCTAAAGAATCGAGTTGTGAGTTGTATACAGTTTTGGGAACAAAAATTATTGTATATACATTATTGTCTGTGGTACATTTTTACATGCATACAAGAACTAGAAATCTTTGTAAACATCATTCCTAATACTGTAGAAGATAGTTTTCATTAAACTCATTTCTTTATACTCACTCTTAAAGCATAAAGTGACCAAAAATAAGTATGGCATTCCTGTTGAGTTTCTTTTATCAATTATTTTTGACTGGTACATTAACTTGAGAAAAGATACCCAGTTGTAATTTCCATAATGGCTTGTATCTACAAAACTGGTCAGTTTTTAACTGAAGTTTATTTGGGTTCTGTGATGGTCATTTTGACACCAAACCATGCTTTCCCAAATACCTGTGTCAGCTGTTTGGGCGTAGTAGGTTAAAGCTTCTTGCTTCTTTCCATGAAGTTTTGAGATGTTGGCCATTTTAAGGCAGTGGTTTAGTAATCCACAGTGAGGTGGCTGAAATGCTCTGTTATGTGGTATTAAAAACGCTATTTTTTAAATTTCTTTTTCAAAGAGCAACCTTGAACACATAAAGTTACCTCAGGAAAGCAGGGGTCTGTTTAACCCAAGACCCTCTATGCTTTCTTCCCTTTTCCATTGCAAATCAGATGATCTCATTTCTGATGCTGCTGAGAGTTCATAACATAATTTTGAGTAGACTAAATGTTCAGCTTCATCTAATGACTTCTGTGTACTTTTGAATTGATGGCATAAATTATATAGTAGAAGATTTATGCTCAAACTATACAAATACTGAGTAGCAGTAAATGGGGTTTGTGGATGAAATTCATTCCATGCAGATGGCCCATTTAAGACTTCTACTTGACAACCTCTGCCAAAGGTAAGTGTGTTGGAGGAGGGTGAGTAGTAAAAGGATGAAATGCAATCCTGGCACTGTCTGAAAGGACAGGCTGTAAGTAAACAACTTTCTTGACAGGCTGTCCAGGCTTTGGGGATCAGATAACTTGGGTGCATTTCTTTCTCTTAGTTTTGCATTTGTTCTGGGGACTGCAAGCAAACATTACTTGAGTAACAGAAAGAAAAGTAAAATAATCTGGGTTTTGGTTAAGAATGTAGCTACTGAAAGGGACTGCAGTCAAATTAAGGCATGATCATGTGGTAGTCTGAGTGCCATCCCTCAAACAGGGTAAAATCTAATTGCTGTCTGGTGTGTGGAGCCAAGGGACACTGTATTGAATAAAGATTTAAAATTAGATTCCAAGAAAGGAAATGTAAATTCTGTGAACTGTGCCTAAATTACAGGGAAAAATCAGAGGGAAAGAAGAGTCTGGGCAGACCGACGGCAGGGCTGCGGGAGGTGCCCTCTGAGCCAGCACCCTGTTGTAGAAGTGGTTGGCAAAAATGATTACATGACATTGGTAAACTAAGCAATCTTAGAAATAAGTTTGTGTTTTGTTTTTGTTGGGTGTGTTTTTTTGTGTGGCTTTTTTTTTTAAAGCATCATATAAATCAGACATTATTTGGGACCCTTATTTATATCTAGATCTATTAACAGATAACTATCGTGTTTCAGAAAACCAATGATGCTGTTCTCCTTCTAAAAGATAATTATTGTAAGCAGCAAACTGTTGCCAGAAACTCTTTAGGATATTTGAACAAGCTGTTAAGGCTAGATGCCTTACCTAAGCTGGGCTGGTTGGATTTTTTTTTTGGTTGTTGTGTTTTGTTTTTTTAAATACACCCCCTTGGGTGGAGGAAAACTGTTTAGAAGGTATTATAATGGCCTTTTATGTGATATTGGAGGCTCTCACAAGAGTAACATTTCATAGAATGGGACTTGTTCTAGCAGTTGAATTGAAAGCAGTGGTAAGTACAGGATTCAGACAGCAAACTAAAAAAGAAGTCAACAGAGGATACTGTCAATGGCTTAGGGTCAGGGCAGCCTGCTAGACCTGTAACAGATGCTCTCTGTTAACCCCTCTCCCTCCCCAAAGACAAAGTGAAGAGTAAGGGAGAGAAAAACAGTTGATCAAAAAAACAAAACTAAACCAGCCTTAATGAAAATAATAATAACATAGAGTATATACAAATAGATATAGCAAATATTGAACCCAACCTCCCCCAGGGCAATTACTTCACCATCACCACTCATGCTGTGAAGGATGCACTTGGAAAGTCCCAGACTGGGCCCAGTGGCAGATGGGAACTGTGTTCAGGAGCTGGCTTCTGGTAGTGGATTCAGGAACACACAAATGAGGACTGAAGGCAGAATAGAGTGAGTCCCCTGTGGATGCTGGCCATTGAAGAAATGAAGAAAAAGCCAGAAGCACCTCACTGAACAGGACTCTTCTGATCCCTCAGCTTTATACCAAATACGACAATATAGGGGATGGAATCCCTTGATGGTCAGTTTAGGGTCATCTGTCCTGTCCACTTCTTCCTGCAGGTGCAGCTTTTTACGTTTTACACCCTCAGCATGGTACACAGGATCCAGCAGTGACCTTGGTCTGCACACCAGTCCTTGGTACTAGCTCTAACCATGGGGTGTTAGCACTGCCAGCAGCAGCCACTGCCTGTGCAAACACACTGCTAACTTCAGACAGTGCAGGGAGTTGGAAGAGACTGAGCGAAGAAGTAAAGTCACTGACAGAATTGTTCTGTTCTCACTCAGACCAGGGCAGATGCTGTATTCTCTTCTCACCCTAAAATCTGTGTTTTCTGGAAAGCCTTTCTGTAAAAATGGCTTTGTACTTCCCAGTGTATTGTGAGCTCAGTGAGCTCTATCAAATACGCTTACTGTACAAGTTTAATTGCTAGCCTTGCATTTTCAGTCTGTAACCTAAGTTTAAAGTGCATTTTTCTTCATCATCTTCAGTATTAAAAATTGTGTGGATTCAGCAAAGCCTATTTCTCTCTCTTTTTTCTTTTCTTTTTTTTTTTTTTTTTAATAGCTCTACTTCTGTCAAGTTTGCCCAGTGGTGTTGGTGCACCTGTACTGGTACGAGACAGGCTGTATACTTACAAATGAAATAAACTGCTTTCTCCTGGTACCTATGCAAACCATCCCATCACCCTCTAAAAATGATTGTACTTAACACACTTATAGGTGTATTGATTGGCTTTTTGCCTTTGGCTCACTTTATAATCAATGCATTACTGTGTTCAGGAAAGCATCTTTCTAGAAAGGATGCTATAACGCCACCCTTTGTCCTTCCTTTTCTGTGTAAACAAGCATCTGCTTCACCCAGAAGAATGTATGCAGTGATGAAGTATGACAGAAGCATGTATGCAGTGATGCATTTTGGTTCTTTTGGTGTATTTTTTTTTTTTTAAATTCATGGACAATTAGGTAACTTTATTGCCAGCTATTTTTGATTGATAGATTTATTTTTTCATCTCCCTCTTTACTTTAGTAAATTTGAGAACCACAGACCATTTCAAAGACTAGATCTAAATTTGCTCTCCTAGAGTGTTGGTGTTGCTGACCTTGAACCTTGGAAGATATCTCGCCCTCGATCTTGTGAAGTTGTACACAGGCTTTCAGGAGTGAGACACAGACAGAAACACTATTTTTCTGTTCCCATGGTAGTTTTTCTAAAGTGATACCAGTTAGAAAGTTGATGTGAGGAAATTCTTACATAGACGTATGTGAACTGTGGGGATTTAAACCTTTCTGTCATCTGCTCTATCTTATGCTGGTTGGACATGTGCATGAATATGCAGGTTCAGCAACACTACTGTTTTTCCTCTGCCCTGTTCATTGCTGTCTCTGGAAAGTGGCCCATAAAATGGTTTTATGGGCAATTTTCAGATGTCGATGTAACTGAAAAAATGATGGGCTAAGGTTTAGTAAATCTTAGTCAAACCTGAAAAAGGGATGTGCTTATTTCTCTCAGCCCGTTGTCCATGGTAAGGTGCTCATGTCTGGAGCATGCTGTAGATTATTTGGGGGAAGTAGGTTGGTTTTTTGTTGGTTTGTGGCTGTGGAGGATGGGGTTTTATTATTCAGAAGTTTGAATTTTTTGTGTTTGAGGAAGATACTCTAAGGGCTTTCTTCTTTTGCTATTCCTTTTTGTGCTTCTTATTTAAAAATAATAATTAAAAATATCTCTTATTCTTCTGGCTGGTGATAGTGCTTTCCAAATATGTGTTTTAGAATTCTTGCTGTACCAGCAAAGCCCCTGTGGGAAAACACCAAAATTGCAGAGAAGAAAAGAAAATCTGCAGGTGAGCAACACAAGCTGGCTGCTGTCACCTGTCTTGCAAGTGCCAAGAGCTGTTCCTACAAGAAAGGCTGGTTTTCTCCAGAGATGGTGCAGGGTTTTGGACACTTTGGACTAGAGTGTCAGGGGAAGTGTTACTTCTTTAAAGGCAGTTGTGTAGTAAGTGATTCTTACCCAGGACTTGTCTTCTTGATGCTCTGCTTCCATTGTCCTTCCCTATGTAGACTGGGGCTCTTTTGGTACCCTGATGGGTTTTGCAGCCTTGTAGAATTCCTCCTTCTTCCTACTCAGTGTCCTTCAAATACTGTCCAGATATTTATCACGACTCCCTCTTTTCTTGCTCACTCAAGACACACAGTATGTTTGGCTCAGTCAAGATAACACAGCAAGTTTACTCTCCCAATACTAACTGCTCTTGCCAGGCTCCTCCTTAGGCTTGTTGTTTAACTTCGTTTGGTTGTCTTTTTTCTTCTCTTTCTTGCACTCGGACAAAGAATTCGGAGGACTAGGAAGACAAGATAATAAAGCAGATTGAGCCTTTATTGCTAATTACGGTGCCTCTAGGCTTCCCAGCCCATGTAACCACAAACAGTGCATGCTGTGTTGTTTTGTTGGTTGGTTGGTTGGTTGTTTTTTCCTTTCCTGTAGGTCATTAGAAAAGGAAAGTCATCTCTAGTATTACCATGTTGACTTAAAAGGGACTGTCAGCATCAAATAGATGTGATGAATCTGTTTTTTTTTGTTGTTGGAGGGGAAGATGATTTAAAGAAACGTAACAACTTAGCCATACTCTGGTTATGAGAGAGTGCTAGGTTTGTAGGCCTTTTGTGTAGCTGTATTTTCTTGACCTGGTAGCCTTTAGTCACACTGTGTGTTTGAATGGTATTTTAAAACACAGATCAAGAACCAGTTGACGGAAAAGAGGGGGTTGTTACAAATGTGTGATGATGACAACTGTTATTCTAGTGAGAACTAGCAGAATTTTCACAGCAAGTTACAGGAGGAATATGTATAAATTACTGCCAGACATTTTATGTCAGACAATTAAAATTATTTAGGAAAGCTGGGTATCTGAAACAGAATCAGAAAGCAGATCAGTCTGGGGAATTGTCCCATCTGGCAGCTGTCTGCAGGAGATCACTGCAAGCAAGACAGATCTTTTCTTTCCTACAAATAATATCTGCTTACCCAAGTTCAACAGCAGTCTTAAGAAATAATGTCTTTTTGAGTTCCACTGCCCCCACTGGGTTCAAGTAGTCACCAGTGAGGAAAGACAGATCTCCAAACTGAAGCAAATAAAAGGATCATTACCCTTCAGAATTTTTATCTAGTAAGTAAAATCTCTCAATCTCTTAACTGTTCTTCTGGCATAGCAGATTTTTTTATTGTTTTTTCAAAAACATCTTGTGGCAGAGTAGAACAATAAATATAATAGGATTTGAAATGCATCAAGCAACCATGTCTGTCTTGTCTCTAGCCAGCTGCCTTGTGCCAGTGCCTCTCGCTTGTAGTGAAGATAGTTAATTACCATGGTTTCTGTCTGTTGTTTGTGTATCTTGGAAGGTCTGCTGGAGATGTAGTAAGAAGAGAAGCTCTAATATCATGAGACTTAAGTTTGTTAGATGAGAGGTACATGTCCAGTGGAAAATGCTGTAGTCCTCCACAAAAGGAAAAAAAAAGTACAAAAATTCAGCAGCTGCTTATTTCTCTGTGTTTCTTCTTTTTGGATGGCTTGAAGAAAGAGAGAATGACTCTGCACCTCTCTGTCTGGAAACATGCTTTTGTGTTGGGAGGGGAAAAAAAGAAGGGCAAAACCAGTTGTCATTCTGGGTATTCTTTATGAATTTTTCACTCCTTCCTGAAAATAGTGCCACTTTTCTTTCTTGTGACTTAAAAGCCTTTCATGAGAAAGTATCATCACTGACAGGTAGTCCTTCCTCTGGCAAGCTTCAGTGGGTGGTGTAATAAGTGACAATTCTGTTGGTGAATTGTATTACTGTTGGTAATACAAAGACCATTCAGGATAGAAAAGGCTTATTTGCAAGCCCACCCATTTTCCTTAAATAGGAAAGACTTTTTTTGTATACAACACAGTTACCATACTTCTGCTTTCTCCAACTTGATTACTTCCTTCTGGAAGTCATCAACATTTTATTAACTACCGTATGTGGAGTAAAGCAGTCCCTTATAGTAAGAAATCTGGATAGATTTAAAATTATTTCATCCATGAACCTTGGCTTCTCTGAGTGTCTATGTTCATACCTAAAAGACACAATACTTAGGGAAATAATTTATATCACAGTAAAGGAAGTGTGGGGAAAAAACCTGGCAAGGGGCAGATCACCTAAATCATTAGTTTCTCTGAAAGTTTGTAGTTCCATATTTTCACAGTGACAGGGGTTTTTTTTATAGCAATGATGGGTGCATCACTTTTGCTCTGCTCTAACAGCACAGAGCTGGTGTCTTATGCAAGGAACTGAAAAATTAAAAAGGTGGAAACCTTGAGCAGAAGTTTAGACTGTTTTCTCTGTTGCAGACTAAATTCTACTATATGCATCTGGTCTAATTAACAGCAAGACAAACTCGCTTACCTAATGAAATCAGTATTCTGAGAGGCTTTAAAAACCCCAAACATATAATAACAATGTAAGCTAGGGAAGGATCTTCCTGGAATCCTAATGCTTTTCCTCTAAACAACCATGCAATTTGAGTAGTAGTTTGTGGTATTCTGTTCTTCTCATGCTGGTGTCATTCATGCTTCATTTTGGCCAAAAAGAAATCTTTCCAAATGAAAATACCAAGCAAATACTTCCAAAATTAATGTTGTATTTTTATTTTTTTTTCTGTGTAGTTTTTCTTCTGAAATGAACAGCAGTGAGAACTGTGGATTGTGCAGCGTGTTTCTCTGCCTGTCACATACACAACCTTCCTGTCCTGGCTGTCCCTTCAGCATGTACCTGTGCTGTGCTAGGTCCCAGGAGGCATTTTAGCTGTTGTGATGGAGCTGTGGGACACTTCAGCTGGGACCCAGGTTTTATGCTGTTGTCTGCAGTGCTCTGGGAATGTTGTTCAGGGAAGTCTTACTCTCATAAAGACGTGTGCTGGGATGAGAGTTCTGCCTGAAAGGAACAATACGTTGCCTTTCTGAAAAGAGGTTTAGCTTGTCTCTGTTCACATAATTATTCAGAAAAAGAAAAAAAAAACAAACACCCAGAACCCCAAGCAAAACACAACCCTTTGATTCATTATGTACCAAGGTGTTGAAGTACTGTATCTTTAAATGCCTTTAGTGTTATATTTTGGACTTTTTCCTACTGGAAAGCTGGAGTCCCTTCCAGAGTAGAGAAGAGTGGGTAGCTCAGTGATCATCATTGTCCTCAATAAAAGCCTCAGATGAGGGATGTTAAAGCAGTATTTGCGGTTGGTACTGGCAAAACTCCATACTTGTTAATTATTTTTTTTAATGTTACTGTGATGGTGAATTTCTTTTGATCAAAATTTAATTACCCTTGAACTGAGAGGTAATGTTTTAAAGTTGGATCTGGTGTCCAGCTCTTTTATATTGGGTCTTTATTTATTACGGCTCTGTAAAGAGCTGCAAGGTATTACCTTGCTGTGTTTAGGAAAAGTGCATTGTTCCCAGAGAAGGAAACATGCACCAGGCACAGCTTTGCTCTTCAGAGGATTTGCATATCTTCTGCTGAAACTGTATTATGCAAAGATAAACTAATACAACAAAAAAAACCCCACCCCAAACTCCAGATAGTCTTTGTCAAACAATTAATCTAGTTAACATGAGTTATGTTTCCTAAACAGAAGTCTTGTAAAAGCAAAATCTTCAGAGGGTGGGAGACAATGCTGACATTTATTGCACGTCCTGTGCTCCCGTAAGGTTGCAGTGGTCGCACCGCACACATCTTGTGCTGCCGTAGAACGGTGCAGCCGTTGGGCTGGGCGAGCTGGGCAGCAGCAGAATGAGAGAGAATAGAATCCCCTCACCCCGCAATTAAAAAGACCTTTTGGAGAGATGAAGCCTACAACTCTCCAGCCTGAAGTTTTGTCACTGTTATTGTTCCTGTTGGTCATTCTCTTAAGAATAGGAACAAAAGGGCTTTTATATCTGAGTAAAGAATGGACTTTCTAACAAGGTGGAACCAGTAACTGAGAATTAAGAACCTGGTATTTGGAAGAGCCAGAAGATGCAGGAGGCTTCCCATTGGGAGACGTCTATTAACAAAACAAAGCCCACAGACACACACACAAGTTTTTTTTATCAGTGTTCCAGCCATCTTTATCTGTCTTCAAATCAAATTTACAAGTTTTTGCGTTGACAGGCTGTTAAAAGGATGACTACATTGCCACGTCAATTAAACAAATTCAAGACTTTGAATTGCAGAAATGAATCCTATCTGATGTCTTTGTCTAGCATTAAAATGTCATTGTCCATCACTGCTAAATTCTAGGAGTAAATTCTTACTAGACACACTTGAATGTGGAGAAAAAGGTGAGATGCTCTCGGGTCTGGTAGTCTAGTTGAGTGTAGCACAACACTGTCAGCCACTGATACACTGTCAGTCAACCAAGGTTTTCTTCAGTTTATTTGCATAAACCATGTTAAATAGCTGTTAAAATGGAAGAGTAGAAAATAATGCAGGTGAAATGAGTGTTGAAGTGAGTTCTGTAGCATTTTCAGTCCTTTACAAATGCTGGAGTAAAAAATTGTGTAGCAGCTCGGATCAGGCTTTTTATTTGTTCTTTCAGGGAAAGATTCATATAATCAGTGATGCCCTTGCATTGTGCTTTGGGGGCAGAACCACTGTAGATATGATTTCCAAAATAATCCTTCCAGGCAACTGTGCTCTGGGAACTTCTGAGAAAGGGTTGCCTACATCAGCCTGAACACTGTGCTCTGGGGAACAAAGTGCTCCCCAGCAAAGCACCATTTCTGGGCTTTGGTTGTCTGCAAACCTGGATTACTGGGAGAAAGTGAATCTGGAAATAGTTTTTCATGTTAATGAATGTTTTTATTAGCAGCTATCCCCCCCCCCTCCCCCTTTTTATCTGCTCTGTGTACTCCTCCAGTAAAAATGCATTTTACATGTGAATGCTGATAATCAACCTTTGCAAATCCATTTGACTCAGTTTTAAAGGAGCTCAACTGGATTGACTGAAGATAGAGGAAGATCACTGACAAACTTGTGATGTGTTTGGTTTTGATACGTTGCCTTTTTTTTTTTCCTGTTTTCATACTAAGAAAAATAATATACTTGGAAAAAATGGGAAATTATATATCTTGCTTTCTGTGCTTGGGTTTAGACAGACTGGTAATTTTACTAAGAATATTCCTGTTTGATTAACCAGGTCCATGTCTGAGAACTTGTATTGTTTCTGAAAGTAATTCCACTTACAAACTTAATTCATTACCAGTGTTTTTTCAAATGAGGATTAGTTTTAATATAGTGTGATGTACTTAAATTGTTTTCTTTATGTGATAAATTTCTTTGAAAACTACATTTAATAAGCCATTAACATGAGAGGCTGGAATAGTGCATTAACAAAATGAATATTTGAGAAGCGTGATTTTTCTTTTTAAATGTACATTGTTTTTTCTTTTATATGATTATAAAATTAAAAGTGCTCTTAGTGTAATTCAGATTCAACAAATGGTGCTTTTAACCAATTGAAAAAATAACTTCTTCCTATTAAGCAATTTAATTTTTTTTACCAAGCAACTAGATTATTAGCTTAATATGCATCAGTTGTTTTGACCAGTGGGAGGGGGGAGGAAACTATATAGGTCTGACTTAATAAATCTGTTGTAACCAAAAAAATCCTAAAAGTTTATGCAGTAAATCATATTGCATTAATTTCATAGTATAAAAACTATTATTTTTGTCTTACTAGCACAAGTTAGCATAAAAATAACGATGTAGAAGGAGTGGGGAGTTAAGTCAGAACAGCTGAAAACTAAATGCTGTGACTTCTTAAGCCATTCATTGCTCCAAGACATTTGTGGAGAGTGTGGCTGCAAAGTTAAGAAGCAACAATATGAATGGAAATGCAGATTGCTGCAGGTAAGGTGACCATATTGACACAAAGTCTAATCTCCGAATGTTTCCATACTAACATGATTTTAATATTAATAACTTTAGTCTGCGGTTTTATTTTTGCTGTCACAACTTTGCACTTTTAGTGAACTACAGATAAAAATGAGTGGGTGGATGTGTAGCTATTTACATGTAACTTGACATCAGGCATGACAGTTAAACATTAAAAGAAGATATTCTTAAAATTACTTGGGGAAAAAGTTGGGTTTAAATCTAATGTTACAATTAACACATAGAACTACTTCAATGAAGAATGATTAAAAAGATAATTCAGGCTTTATCACATTTGTAATGCCACAAAACAGTCATTTTATACAAAGAGTCTTGTTATTCCCAAATTTTTGGTTCCATCCATAGTTGAGTGGATGTGCTGTGCAGGTCGAATGACCTGTTTGACTTCTCTTCCAAAGTTCTGGTACCTCACTTGGACATGGAAGAAGTAAGTTGTCCAAGGTTGTGGGTTAGTGATTCACCTGATCCTTCTTAGGCTGGTTTTCATCTCCCTGGTTACTGCAACATACCAATATCTGTGTAATAGATGCACTGCCCAGCGTTGTCTGTACAGCTGAAAACACAGTACTGGAAGTGGTGCAGTTCAGAAGAACTTGGCCTGTCTTTGGAGTGATTGGTCAGTATCTTTAAACGTGTTATTTGTTTTGTGGTGGTGGTGTTTGATTCACTGAATTGGCAAGTTTCCTTTTTCCTGGAGTTGAGAAGCTCGGTTTCTGATCCTGTAACACTTTTGTACATCCTTTTGTTCTCACTGTAGTTGATTTACCTACTGGTGTCTTGCTGGTTTGTCTGGAATCAGCAGAACTGCTTTACCATGCTTTTCTTTGGGCAGATGCACACCTGCCTTCCAACCTCCGTCCCATCTTTAGTCTCTTTGGCCTGGAGCTCCCTCCCTCCCTCCCTCCCTCCCTCCCTCCCT
>JANHFX010012362.1:0-10171 GCA_027560015.1 Chloroceryle amazona
ACAGCATGACCAGCTGGTCAAGGGAGGGGATTGTCCCACTGTGCTCAGCATTGGCGAGACCTTTCCTCAGGCACCGTGTGCCCCACAATTTCAAAAACATTGTGAGGTACTTCAGTGTGTCCAGGGGCTACAAAGATGGTGACAGGACTGGATGGCACATCCTGTGAGGAGGATTTTTAGGATATAGTTCACATTTCACAATGTAAAAGGTTTTGCTGAATCCCTGGCTTAAGTTTTTTTGTATGTTGTTACCCTCCTGTCACCCGTTTTAGTCCGCTAATATGAACTGGTAGGCAAGAACAAGCAAGCTACTTACTCGGTAGATGACCAGGGGAACTGACACGTTGGTTGTTGGACTCCTGTCCTTCAGGATGTGGAGAGATGTGCTCAGAGCTATTTAAACATATACCAGTGGCACAGATAAAAGGTGATATGGGTATGTATGTGTATATATACATCAGCCTTAGATGCAAAAAAAACCAAAACCAAACCAACTTTTTTTTTCCTTTACAATTAGTAACTCTCCAACAGGAAAACTGGTGACAATTGCTTCTGCAGATTAACCATTAGTTGTTGTGACAATTAACTGAGTCCTCAGCTTTCTTTGTTCAGAGTGACTCACGCTGGTATTCTGTTGTTGTTAGCTATTAAATTTTGAAATGTTCTCAGCTTTCTTGGGTAACCCTTACCTGTGCATGCAGTAGGTGTAGAAAGACTCTAGCTTCCCTGAAGATTGTTCTGTTTCCCAAGCAGCTTGGTGTGGACTCCTACATATGTGTGCACTCTGACAAGTTCTTCCATTGTTTCCCAAACCCAATACTGTCTTGTGGTGCCTGCTGTCTTTTTCTGGGCAAGAGCTGTGTGGGTCCATACCAGAAATATTTCCAGAGATGTTGCTGTAGATTGAATTGCCATTCAGTAGGAAATACCAGAAACTGTCACTTCCTAAACTGGTGAATGTGCTATACCTGCTGTCTGCAGTCCATTCTGTTTTCTGTGGTTTAGATATTAGTGACAGTCTTGGTTTTGATAGTTATTTGTCCTGTGAACAAAAAAGGAAGAGTAAGGGATGCGTTATGTTTGGACTTTGTGAAGAAGAGCTAAAGGAATTTAGGAGTGGGTGTAGCATGGTTTCTTCATCCCTTGCTTTTCTGTAGAGCCAAGTGAAAGCTATGTGAGGTAATGTTAAGAAATTGGATCTTTGAAATGAAGTCACCAAGAATGTTCCAATCAGTATTGGCCAGAGCCAGGCCTGTGCTTACTGCACAGCTACTGGTACTGATACTGTTAGAAGGCTGGGTTTGCCATACAACAATTAACTTTGTAGTAAGATTAAGCAGCAATTAAGGTGATTGATGTATGCTTTGCAAATCTATAATTGCTTATGGTAAAATTATGTGTCACCAAACCATATTTCAGGGATTTGATGTGCTCTGTGAATGCATCAGAGGCCAGATATTTGGGAACTGGATGTGGTGTGAGTTTTCTGGCTCCTACATTCAAGACCTGAGGGAGGCTAGACACAAAAACAAGTGTTAAAAATTCTAAGGAGAAGGGGGCCTCTTTGGGAAATGAGTACTTTTTTTCATTTGGTTTTCATCTAAGTTAGGGTAGGTTAGCAAAATCTTGCTTCCAGGAATCCACGCTGTGGGAGATTCAAATTCTGGTCCAAACTTCTGGTTTAGAAGAATGGATACTGACTCTACTTAGCTTTTGTCTCTACACTGAAGTCCTGATTAGTTGCTGTGTGTTCCAAAAGCCACTGAAGAAACTATAATGCTAGTGACAGTTGGCCATAAAAAACTTTCTTAGCAAACATTACATCAATATCTCTGTTATTCTGAGAATTCAGAGTCCAAAAGAATCTAAAGATAGATGCCATTTTTTGGTTTTGTTTTTGTTTTTTTTTTTAAATCTTACTGGAGTTCTTACCAGTTCTTGTCTGCACCAGTATGCTGCCAAACTGGAGTTGTTAACAGCAGATAAACACAGAATGTTTGCACCTGTGCTTAAACTGGTCCTGTTGGTATTCTGGCACAGGGCCACTGCCCACATGTAGGCCAAGAGAGCATTTGTCAAATCTAGGTTGATTCTGAGGAATGCTTTGAATTGTCTCTGATTTGTACAAGGTGCTTCCTTGTAATTAGTTCTTCCAGAATGTAGGATGTTCTGCAAACTCTTACATTAGGTTTGGTGCTGTTGTTGCAAATAAAAGGCAGGAAGGAGCAACAGGGAGATGTTTCCTGCCTTGATACCTTACTATCAAATAACAAAGTGAATAAAGAATCATAATTTGGACTGCATGCTCTTTTTTTTTTTTTTTTGTTAAGCCTAGGGTCACAATCGGGAAGTACTGGGTCCAAAATGTGCATGTTGTAACAAGCCATTGCGGTAATCTGTAAGTGAATAATAATGTGAATTAAATAATTAGAGGCAATTAAAAGATGATTAAATAATCAGAGGCAGCAAACCCTCTACGTGCTTCAATAGGAAGTAGAACTTTTAAAAACTTGTCCATTTTCCTAAAAGATGTTGTTGACAGCAGTAAAGCAGTGGAGTAAAGGAAATTACTGAAATAGCAGGGAAAATGTCAGTTGAGGGAACAAGTAGCCCTCAATTCCCTGAACGCTAGATAGTCTGCAGAGGAAGGGAATTCCTAGACTTGCACACAATAGTAACATATAGCTGCTTCATTGTGTTTTTTTTTGTTTTGTGTAAAGAAACCCTTGAAACTAAAAAGGTAGGTTCTCCATCAACATATTGAAATGTTTAGAAGTAGAGCACAGAAGCATCGGTCCACTGCATGCGACTAATATTTGCCAAGTATTGATTTAGTGTCCATCTCTGTTATCCTTTAACTTTAGTCCGATGTTCAAAGTTTGCCTTTTGTTTAAGAACTGATTTCACAGGGAGGTCGTGTCCTCCAGCTAATCCATCATTGATAAGAGTCTGTCTGTACAATGAAAACAGAGTTTACTCCACCTTGGAGGGAAGCTCTGAAGCCCATACAGAATTACAGAATTTCTAAGGCTGAAATAGATCTCTGAGGCCATTAAGTCCAGCCTATGAACCAAGACAGTGACATCAGCTAGACCGTGTCACTAAGCGCCACATCCAATCTTTCCTTAAACTCCTTTAGGGATGGTGACTCCACCACCTCCCTGGGCAGTCCATTCCAGTGTCTAATCGCCCTTTCCGTGAGGAAGCGCTTCCTAAGATCCAACCTAACCCTCTCCTGGTGCAACTTCAGGCCATGCCCTCTCCTCCTGTCACTGGTTGCCTGGGAGAAGCGCATGACCCTCACCTGACTACACTTTCCCTTTCAGGTAGTTGCAGAGAGGAAGCCTCTATGGCATAGAGATGTGTACGTATCCACAAAGACAGCAGTACAGAGTGAGCCTGAAAAAGTGACAAAATGCAGCGAGTAATTAGCCAAAGCGAGCAGAACAAGCAGAAGCCTCGGGTTTGTCCCACCTGTTTCTGCACTTTGGCAGCAAAAATGAAGTTGTGATTATGACTTGTGCAATTGCATCTGTGCATGTTTAAGCTGGTGAGACTGGGTAGTGAAACAGTGGAAAATGGGGTACGAGTGTTATGTTCATATCCTTGCAGATATTACTGTGACTTTGCTACCCAAGTTGCTTGCACTAGTTTAAGACAGTGGTTATTGCTCACTTTGTTATGTAAATGTGCATTACAGCTAAATATAACGAGGTGCTCCAGCCCTCAGATCATCTCTGTAGCCTCCTCTGGACCTGCTCTGACACATCCATGTCTTTACTAGGGACCCTGGCACTGGACAGAATGTTCCAGGTGGGGTCTCACTGGAGTGGAGTAGAGGGGCAGAACCACCTCCTTTGACCAAAGGATGGACCAAAGGATAACTTGAGTGTTACGAGGTCCAAGCATCTTAAAGCTAGGCAAAGATTAACTTGTGTGGTTAGCCCGATTGCTCTCCCTGTGAATATATATCATTCTCTATTTCGTATTCCAAGAGTGTTATTTCTGGGACCTAACTGGGAAACCAGGCTTCCTGTGGCTTCAGCAAAGTCAACAGCGATTGACTGAACAGCTACCACACATCATCCAATAATTTCTTTGCAAAGTCTTCTCAATGTTCTGACCTGCAAACTGGCCGTGTGTCTGTGTCTTGTTTGTATCTCAGTAGAAGCTGGATACCCACATAACCCTGGGGGAAAATCCAGTAAGGTGCCTATTGCTTTCAAAAACATTATGGCAGATTATTAGTGCACTTAAGTAACTGAAAATATTTTGATTTTAAAAATAAGCTACCGGCATAACAATTTTGAAGTGGTTGCATTGTGTTATACTACTGATAGAGAATTATCAAAGAGGAAAAGCCACTGAAATGTAAAGTCAAAAGCTTGTGTTAATAAGGCTGAGACATGACAGTCAGGGTGAAAGAGACATGCATTGCAAATATAAATTGTTCAAAATTTATTAAGTTTATATTCTTTTGCACTTGAAACTCTAGAGTCTAATCTGTCAAGGTAGTGGAACACACAATAAACGGCAGAAAATAAGTCAGGTGAAAATAGGAGGTGCATTTGAGCAAGAATAAATTGAAATGGAACAAGGCTCTCAGTGAAAAGCTGGGGAAGATAATCAGTGGTAATCATCAAGAAATTATTTATCATTTGATTCTTGTATTGGAGGTGTTTGAAGCAGGAGTGTTTCCTGATGGGTTGCCATAACAAACCCCGGACACTGTTCTCGTGATAGTATTATATAGAAATGTAAATGATATAGTGGGGTTTATGTAGAGCTAGCTGTGGAATTGAAGGATAAAGCTGTCATTCAGCTGAATTTCAAATACTGAAGATTACTGAGGCAGAGAAGAGGTCGGCTCTGAGAAGAGGGTATAGGCCAGAATTTTTGTAAAGGAATTTCAACCTTTTCTGATTGCCAGTAGGTTTTCAACGCCCATTAAATAATACCCATTAAATATAGTTATAACTATATATAACTATACATAACTATAGTTATAACTAAGTATAACAATAATTGCGATTCTTGCATGCAGTGTTGCTCTGCTTTGTTATCCCTGCCTAATTAATGTCCTAATTAATACATCATGAATTTCTGGGCACTAGCATTGTTTAGCTGTGAGGTCTGTCTGCCCCGACCTTCCTTGGGGTGAGTGAAGTGTAGCCAAGGCACAAAGTGGTGTTCTTTTTGCTCTGTCTGCACCCTGGAAATTGTTTAGAACTGCAGTAGGCAATTCCGAACGTTAACAGCCTGCGGAGTTGACAGACTTGCTCTTTGGGTTGTTGTCAATATGACCGTACTTTTTGTTGGTTTCATCTTCCCTGAGTTGGGTCCTAAAGCACTGCTAGGACTAGTGTCCACGTGAGGGAACCAGCTCTGGTGACCATTTGCAATCAGGCTTTCTTGCCGTGGGCATAGGCAACCCTTCTTTGAGAGCTGTTGTGTGAGGCAGGGTGAGTGTAAGAGCCCATGTGACATCTGCAGGAGTTTGTAGGGTGTTGCTCTGACAGCCTTCTGGGTTCGAAGATGTGGCAAGTGAAGGAAACCAAGACCTCCGGACTGTATGGAGAGAGACAGCAAGCGGGGTGGAGGTGTCCAAGGAGCACAAGGATAAATCTGGATTTGATAAAAGCTAAGAGGTGTCAGGTTCAAAACTCCTTTACGCTGAAAACGGTTATGGACATTGTATTCAAGTGGCTGTAAACACTAGAATGCCCTGTGACACCAGAAGCTATTTACTTAAAAATAAATAACATTATATAGCCTTTTATGTGCAAAGGAGAAGCCACCATCGCCACTGTTGCAGGTCCTTGAACTGCGTATTACTTGTGTTTGAATGTGCCTTTGCTGTAAGCATGACTATTTAGTGTGCTCTGAAGCTGTTTTGGCATGATCTGCAAGTTAGGGTTTTGTCCAGCTGCACCTTTAATTTGATCTTGGTTTTTATTACTATCAGAAAGGGATGAATTTGAGTGGTGTAGGATTTTTTCCCTTGTCAGTGGTGGGAAATGTCAGGGTAGGAAGCAACTGAGTTTCAGGGCTGGAAGTATGGATGTAATTCAGTTGCTACAGCGTATCTTATGTGTGGGTACAGAGTATCCTTGAGATACAGGTCCAGGGTTGGAATTTGAATATATTGGCATGGGGTGGGGATTTTTGTCTGCTTGTTTTGCAAGGGCGGTAGAACCTTACTCGCCATATACAAATGCCATCGAGGAAGAATTTGCACAGGCATTCTTTAACGATGTGGAATATTCCCACAATTTATTTTTCATTTCCAGTTAGAAACACAGGTGGAATTGCTGTGTTACTTTATTTTGTAAACCTACTGGATGTAACTATGCCAAAACATAAATACAATAACAGCTGAGAGGGTTCCATCACAAGGTGGCTGCAGCATTAGCTGATGGAATTACCTGTGAAATGTGACGCCTGGCTGCTCTAGTTTAGGACGAGGTGGAAGCTTGAGAAAGGAGGGGGGCAGCCCTTCCAGGAAACCAGTGCCTAAGGGAGCGGGGTACAGCTAGGGACAAAGAGAATTCATACAGGGTAAATGAATTGCTGCTCTATGTTGTTGGTCCAGCTGAACAGTGGAGAGATTGGTGCATTAGAATCATAGAATGGTAGAGGTTGGAGGGGACCTCTGGAGATTGAGTCCAGCCCCTCTGCCAGAGCAGGGTCACCTAGGGCATGCCACACCTTTTTTAATTAATAAAGCAGAAATTGCAAGTTGAGCTGATGAACCACATCACCACACGTGGGCACGAGAATAACTCGGTAGCAAAGGTTGATAGGCTGAGTCATCCAGGGGTCTGGTGTCTTTATAAAGTTATGTGGCAGCACTAGGGAGCTTCTCAGAATGTGGTTTGTAACACATATTCCCACTTACCGGTAAGTGGGACAGTGTTTGTGATGGCAGGTGGGATTCCTGCGTCCTATTTAGCCTGGTCACCTTGGACACCCTTGCTCCTCTTCCAGTTTCTGGACATTTGCTTAAGCGGATGTGGGTTTGTGTGTGGTCACAACCCTATTTTTTTTATAGATTTATTTTTTTTTAATCCTATCTTCAGCACAGTGCAGCTGCAGGTAGCTGCCAGAGCACACTAGTGACCCTTGGTGTGTATCAGTGCAAGCTGGACCTGTGCTGCGTAGTGGTCTCTGCAGAAGTGGGTAGTTGAAGAACAGACCTTCTCATGAAGTCTGATGGAGTATCGCAGTTCTTGTATTAAAATAGTGATGGAACAGAGGAGATACCAGGAAGAGGTTGGGAGAGGTCCAATTTTTGCGTTTTATCTAATAACACTTGTTTAGAGAATGCTGCCCAATCGCTAACCTTATGTTAATAGCTCAAATCCTTAAGTCATGCCTTTTGAGGGTGGCTGTGTACAAGTGCCCACTGCCCACTGTAAACCCTCGGGGACGTGTTCGTGTTCAGCTGAGGCAGTGAAGATCGTGGGGAAAAAACTTGGGACGTGCTTTTACAGAAGCTGACCTATGTGGATGGTGTGTTTAATCACTGGAATATAAAACAGGGGCTGAGGTGCCTGCACGTGGGCTTCCCCGCCACCTCCTGGCTGTGAAAACCTCCCCACAGGTTGCTGCCTTAAGGCAATTTTTTATTTTCTTCATTTTTTGCAAAGCTTCAGTTAGACAAGAAATATATTTGAAGTATAAAATGCTGTAGCTTCCATAATTCTTTATTAAACATTTAAGTAGGTCGCATCATTTCATTGCAACTACTTATTTTGTCACATTGTTCTCCTGACAGCAAAATCTCAAACTACAGTTTCTTTCACTGCTCCTCAGAAAATAAATGGGAAAAAATTACTTTTGTCCATAAACAATCCTTTCCTCACAGCATATCGAATCCAACATAGTTTAAAGCTGTATTAATTGTGAAAATGAGTACTTTAAAAATCCATTTTAAGGTAGCTTAGCAGAATTTTGAAGATCCTTCTAGTAGGAGGCGATTTTACAAAATGTGTTATTAAACAGAGTGAATTTAATCGGGAATGTCTGACACTTCTGCATGTGTGGAAGTATTAATAATCTCCACTTTAAACTTGATTTAAAATTGATGTTCACAAGCACAAGAGCTTAGCTTCTGGAGTTTTCTGTTTGGGTTTTGAGAACCGTGACCTGTTTTCAGCTGTGCAGTGGCAATGAATCCGCAGCAGAACCGGGCGGCCCAGCAGGCTGCGTGAGCCCAGAGGAGCGGATGAGTGCAGAGAAGTGCCACACGTGTGCTGCTGCATGCAGGTGTGCACTCTGTGTGTTTACAGCTACACAGAAAAAAACAGTCCAAAAAGCAAGGTCTATGTGAAAGTAATAAAGAAAAGGAAAAACCCCAATATAAGTGGAGGATAAATGTGGACAAACAGATCGTTAAGAGATGTTGACAGGTATGTGATTTGAATACTGTTTATGGTGATGGTATCTGATTGGGTGTGAGGTGCATGATGACAGACTTGATGCTGGTGGAACTTTAATCTGGTTAGATTCCAGTTTTATCAGTTTCCTGTGCATTCCAAACACTGCATACTGGGAGTAAATTTTTTTAGGATTTGCCTTAAGGCTTCTTAAGAGCAAACAAGTAACGGTTTAGGTAACACCTTTATGATTACCAATTATTAATCAAAACAATGGGAGTGAATAGGAGCTGTTAAAATACTGTCAGGCCATTTTGTGGTGAATGAGCTGATCTGTCAGTGTACAAGTGTACTGTGTGAGGAATGGCACAGTACTATGGTACCAGCCCTCCTGCAGCATTGGTCACTTTGTGCTTTAGATGTTGTAAGTAAATGTTTAGCTACCTTTTTTCATAGCAAGATTCATTCAGATGTTGCTCCGGGAGCTCCAGAAGGACTCCTAGATGGAAAGTCTGGGATCCAGCTCAGGCTCTCAGTAACAGCACCTTGGCCTTATGCTCAAAGAGCCCCGCAGAACAGAACCCGTTATTTCCTCTACAGCTGCTGCTCTGGGTAGCTAATGCCGGTCACTTGGCCTCACATAGTTTGTGGCAGAACTGATGGGTTTGTCATAACAGATCATCTTAACTTTCTGGCTGATGAGGGGGGTGTCCCTTCCTAAGAGTTTAGCCGTCAGCATAGCCACCAATAATGAAATCCAGGTTGCATGGGTATAGTGCTTGAGCAGGGTCTTATGGCCCTCTAACTACCGTGATGCCAAGCCTGTCAGCAGCAGTCTGGTAGTTCTTGCTCACAGGAAGCTGTTTAGTACCCGCAGTGGAAGACTTATGCAGCAACAGGACTGAGTGGGCTGTTCCCTTCATCTTATCCTGCAAGAAGTCTCGCTCCTTTGTGAGCGCAGACTCAGGATTGTGTACAGATCCAACAGGAGGAGGGAGATGGCCTCACTCCCACAGGGAAGGAGGGAGCTGTGGTACAGCTGTAGAGGCAGAACACAGTACTGTTGTACCAGCAGAGAGAACTTGGGTAACAAGTAATGGAGCTGGCTGACGGTTGTGTTCACCTGGGCTGTGGAATGGTACCACTAGTGTGTGTGTGCCTGAGAGAGCTGGGTATGGGTCTGCACTGGCCCTACAGTGATGGCAGGTTTTCAGTGCGGCTGAGAGCTGCGGCTGCTGCAGCAAGGGCATAAGAAGCACAAACAGCATTTATTTAGCCGTTTGCATAAATGGCAAGACAGCCAAAATAGCACAAATTTCAGCCTGAGCTGTACAGGTCTGTGGAGGCAACGTGTGTTGGGTCAGTGCTGCCTGGGTTAGGTCAGGTCCCTTCAGGTGTGGCATTCGAAGCTGCCACTCTAAAAGGCATACGATGGGAGTTGGGGGCTTCCTTTAAATATTGAACAGCTTCCTAAGAATGAAACTCTTTCTCTCAAACCGCAAGATTCCAAATTCACATTAATTGCAATTCACACAGTGGAATTTGCCTTACTGTTTTAATAGCGAATGAATGCATTTGGAATGTCTGTCAATTTGAGGAGAATGGATCTGAGCAGGAGTGGACCTGAAAAGATTCTAAGCAAAATACTTTTACATTTTCTTAACACCCCCCCCCCCCCCAAAAAAAACCAACCCCCCACAAAAAAAAAAAAGAAACAACAAACAAACCAAAACCAAACCCCAATGTGCCTTTTCCTTATTAGAGGAAATAAAATACAAGTGGATTCTGAATTA
>JANHFX010012363.1:0-12121 GCA_027560015.1 Chloroceryle amazona
ATTCCAATCAGATTTGCAGATAATTCATCCACTTAAAGAATCTTGAGGCTCGTGGTGAGCTTTGTCTTCTCCATTGCAAAGAAACATTTGTGATTTCATAATTTTATTCTCCTCCCTCTAGTGAGATTCCACCTGGAGTACTGTGTCCAGCTTTCAAGTCCTGAGGATTTCTAGCAATCTTTTTAGCAGGGCCTGTTGCAACGGGACAAGGGGTAATGATTTTAAACTAAAAGATGGTAGATTTAGACTAGATACAAGAATAATTTTTTCACAGCAAGGGTGGTGAAACACTGGCAGAGATGGCCCAGAGAGGTGGTGGAAGCCTCATCCCTGGAAACATTCCAGGTCAGGCTGGCCAGGGCTCTGAGCAACGTGATCTAGTTAAACATGTCCTTGCATACTTTGGTGAGATTGGAATTAGCTGAACTTCAGCGGTCCCTTCCAGCCCAAAACGTTCTATGATTCTATAGAGAATCTGCATGATGAACATGAAGCAGCTGGGAGGAGTTGAGCTGCCTATGAGGGTTAAACCTCAACAGTCAGTTACTGCGGGATGTACGTAATTCATTCAGTACAGGAATAGCACCAATAAAAGGTGAGAGCAACCATAGTTTTGAGCGTTAGTCTGACTTTTAATAACAAATGCAACACAAATATTAGCCTAAGGGTTTAAAGATGATAATGGAATAGCAGTCTGTGTGTTTCTTTTCAACATTTAATAATGTCTAGTGCTTGCAAAAGAGAAGAAAGTGAAAACATTGGGATGCTGCTGATAAATTGTTTTAGAGAATGAAATATCATTTGGGGAAGGGGTCTGGGAGCCAGGAGATGAAAGAAAAGTGGCACTGAAACTGAAAAGACTGTTTTCCTACTAAATGAGGCTCAACTCTGCTGTGGTCTTTGTGTGATGCTGTGCAAGTCATGACTTTATTTTGAAAATGAAAGGGTGAGTAGGAATAATAGAAATATTTTATCACAGTACTTTTATTTACATTCCATGAGAAGTAACAAAGCTGTGGGAAGCACACTGCCTTTGGTTTCCTCAAATGTTTGTTTGTTTAAGAAATTGAATATGCTAAGGTGCAATGAGTATAAAATTACACAGCGCATTGCAAACGTGGGGATATTTCTAGGAGCCATCCCTTAGGTCTGTCAAGATTTAGCATTGCACTCCTGTGAAATCTGAATGGAATTGCAGATTGCAGCATTAACCTTCAAAAATGTAACTACTAATGACCAGTAATGTATTTCATCCTCCCATTTCTTTATCAAACTTTTGCATTTAACTCTAGGCCATACAGCTGTAGTGAAGAAAATAATGTGCAAGATACCTAAGGCTACAGTGACACCTCTGTGTCTCTTTTCTGTCCCCTCAGTCCTACCCAGTCCCAGCATTGTAAAACTTCTCCAGGTGGAAGTTTAATTCCCATAAGATGTTTTATTTGTTGCTTTCAGTGTACTGGAATTTGGAAGAATAAATGTTTTCACTGCAAAAATCCTTAGCATCCCTTCCAGGTTTACCCAATATAGGGAAGAGAGGTTTTATGGATTAGCTTGATAAACTTTCAGAATTGTGGGCTGGGTTAAGTCCAGCATGTGCTCTGCCCAAGGCCATGAGGTGTACACTGAGGACGGGTATTCTGCTCCTCACTTCATCTGCTTTCTGTACTTCAAATGCTAATCAATAAAATTATATGAAGAATACAGATTGCTTTATAATGAAGACCTCGTGAGGTTCACACGTGTCAACAAATTCCTTAAGAGCAGAGTTAGTGAGCGACTGTCATACCTTGTGGACAAAAGGCAAAAATCTACTGGGGTGGATGCTCTAGGGAGAGTGGGGATAACACACCACAGAGAGATTACAGTACAGCTTTGGAGACCAGAAGCATCTTGATTATTATTTTGGTCTTGTTTACTTTAATCTCATGTAGGATCTTTTGTTGTCTCTCTTGGTCTCCTTGCAAGCAAAGGTACAGCATGTGCTTACGCATTGGGTTTTTGTTTTGGTTTGTTCTGTTTTGCTTTCATCTTGACAAGAGTGTCAGGCTCTTATCTAGGAACTTTGTGTTGAAATCAAGATGCTATTAGCAAGTATAGCAAGGAAGCGAATAACCTTAGAAGCGCTCTCCAGCTGAGTGACTGTGTCAAGCTATTTAATTATGGTTGTATGAATTCTGTGGTCTTGGCTGCATTAGGCTGGATGGAAGATTAAATTCTTTATGTTTGCCTTTCCCAGGAGTAGAACTAGAATGCTTTTATGGCAAATCCATTTCTCTTGGAGAATATGTAAATAACAAATAGTAGAAATACCATTGTGTCACTTCGTTAATACCAAGCAGTATTAAATTGCAATCTCATTCAAAATTCCATGTTGAAAAATTGTTAGAAGTTCTAGCTAACAAACTGTATGAAGCTACATTTAGGCATTATTCTTCAATTCCTTCTCCTTGTGTCATTAAGTGTCCTCTGATAAGCAGCTCATACACTTCCCTCCAGAGGCAGGTTCGTTTAAGTGGTGGGTGAATTGATTAGATTGCGTCTTGGTTTGAAAAGCAAAAGGATTGAAGGGAAGAGGGAATATACTAAGCAAAGAGGAAGGAAAAATTTAATACTGAGCTGGAGGAGAAAGGAGAAACCCAGATGGAGCTCCAAGAGAGAGCTGATGTCAGCAGCAGAAAGAGAGAGTTAAACCTCAAGTCAGATGAAAAGAAGCCTTTCCATTGTAACTGGGTAAAAGTGAAGAGTTTTGTATTGTGCAGGGAGAAAAAGAGTAAGATTTTTTTTTAAAGAAGCTGTAGATGGTGAGGAAGAAGAATGAAAATGCTTTCATCCAGAAATTAGAAAGTTGTTGGTATAGGTGGAACCTCACTTGATTATGTGAGATGCAAATCTCTTGACATAGGACACACACAAGTGTCTCTGTTTTATAAGTAACTGCTGAAGCAAGTCAAAATTTGTATCAATGTAGCATGACAGATCTCTGAACTGGTTGGGTTTTTTTGGTTTTCATTTTTTTTGTTTGTGTATTTTTCCAGGGCCTGTAAACTGCAACACCAACTGCGTCTTGGTTCTTACGTAGCACTGGAACACAAAAGTTGTCTAACAGTGCATGATCATCTTGTGGTGGTACAGCATCATAAAGATAATTTATTGTTGTTTGGGTTTTTTGTGAAAAGGAGGCTTCAGTTTTGTCTTATCCTACTGCTCTAAGAGGTCTCACAACAAATTTGTATTTGCATAGAGAGACAAATTTTAGCGATGGACAAGTCTGTCCTAGCTATCTGGCCTGACTTCTTGCATTGTGGAGACTTCCCCTGTATTTATATTGTGAAAATTCCATACTTCTGTTTGAGCTTGACTGTAATACTCTTTGTAAGTGAGCTGGTCATATTTCTGCTGTAGATAAAATTAGTAATTTCTCTGGAATGTGAGTAAGGACTTAAAATCTCCTTTCTTCTTCAAGAGCTGTTGTTTGAAAAAGGATGTATTTATTTCCTGTTCTTCCTCCAGGTCTTAAGTACTTCCATTATGAACCAGATAGTTGTTGTTGGAGTTTTTTATCAATTATCTCTAAGCTAGCACAGGAAAAGAAGATTATGGAAATTTCTATATGTACATGCATTCCCAGATACACTGCTGGAATTTGTTTTACACAAATGTAATCATCCCTTTTTTGTGTAGGTACAGGATTTGCTTCTCTTTGGTTTATTTGAGGGTAACAGCTGGGAATACCCCTAGAATTTTGAGAATTAATTTTTACCATTTATTTTCTCATGGTGGGGCAACTTTTCTACTTGAGTAAGTGAGGCTAATGGAGTTACAGGCTGTGATACTTTGTTCACTTTGAGCAACCAAGACCTAAAGTTCTTCTCAACTGTTAGTGTTACTCTGGAAAAAAGACCAGACTCTGGCTGTGACTGTTACCTTGCCTAGCAAGCAGCATATCAGAAAATGGCAACAGCCGTGAATCAGACTCTTATCAGTTCTTGGACTGGGCTGTGAATTACTCAATGGAGTGCAAATTACATGCTGCTAAGGCCCTGAGGTTCTGAATTTTGCTTCTCCTATGTAATTTTCAGGTGGAAGATAGTGCAGAGAGATGCCTTATTTTTAATCTTTATTTTTAATCCCATTTCTGAAAATGAATATGCTTATCACCATTCGCATGAAGGGAAATGACTCTTACAGTGCTGACAAATACTTCACTTGTAGTACCCCCTTCCTAAGTCAGTGTGGTGGAGGTGAAGGTGAGCCGTGGGACTATGTTCCAGGCACTAACAAGAAGGGGTGAAGATTGGGTCATTTCCTATCTTCATTACAATTTTCATGATGAGAATGAATTAATGAGCCATTATTCTCTTCTCACCAAAGGCTTTTTCCACTACAGTGAGGATGGAAAGGTTTTTATGATGTCTCTACTTACAATAGCAATATGTCTTGCTCTGACCTTTTTGGCAGTCTGTTTTGACTGACCTGTCATAGCATCCCTTCTGACAGACCTGCAGGGAAAGAGGTAGGTTGATGAGCCATGGCAAACTCAGACAACTAGAAAGGTCATTGTAACCCAGCGTGCTGAGTAAAAAGGGTATTTATGTTCTCATGACTCATTCAGCAGTTCACGAAGCTTGATAATCGTGGAGTGGGGTAGCTCAGGAAGGACAACCTGTGCTCCTGGAGATACTGGTCTTGGATTATGCATTTGGCTCTGTCTTTGACCTTTTTGCTTGACCCTGTGCAGGTCACCAGGGATCCAGTCCAGATACCATGGAGGTCTAGTGAGCTTTTGTCCTCCAGGTAGCCACAGTAGGAACAGAACTGAGTCTTTGTCCTCTGCCTACTCTGTTTTTCACCTAACAAGGTCCACACTTAACAAACTGTTTTCTCTAATGGGTTGCCCATTAGTGCAAATGGCTACTGGTTTCTACTGACCATAGAATTTTATTTTATTGGTTTTTTAAATTGGTCTTCTGGGTCAGGACAGGAGGATGGTTGACACACTTTGTTTTGAAGGGAAGGGGCTGCCATCATGTTGTAGTCATTTGATCAATATTTATATGCTCTACTGGATTTGAATAGAAGCACTGTTATTAGGAAAGCTGTTTCATGTCTCTGCAATTACTTCTGTGCTGTAAAAATCATTCTTCCAGACCTTTGTTCTGCAGTGGCTCTCACCATATCCTTTTCACAGATGACCTTAGACAACAACAGTAGCAGGCAGAGGGATTTTTTTTTTTTTCTTTTTCCTTCTATCTTTTTTTGGGGGGGAAGCATGTGGTTGATTGGTTTGTTTTTCTTTCTTAAACTGAGCTGTCTTTTGAGAGCACTGCTGTGTGGACGTATGCAAACAATGCAATTAGTGTGGATTTCAGCATAGTATACCACTTATATCTGAGCACATTTATTTCTTCTTTCTTTGCACCATCTAAAGTTCTTTCTTCCTTCTAGCTTGTTTTCATTGTTGTGTTTCATCTGTCAATGCCCAGGATACCTTATCCTGAAGCCTTTGGTAGTTTTCCCTTCTCCAAGTCAAAGGTTCTCCCTCCCTTTCATGCCCCCCCTGTGTTATACTTCACTCATCTCATTTGGGATTAAGTTGGTATTTGTGCCTAAAGCTGTGTTTGTATGTATATCCACACTTGCATGCTTCAGTATGGAAATTTTGGGGTTCCAGTGTGAAATGAGTTTTTATATAATGATATAAATGGAAAACATGCTTAAACGTGTTTCCAAGTATATTAATGTGCACCAGCTTATACTGAGAACTTCACATATGTGAAATGTCTTACATATGAAGCAATACAAAACCTGAATGCATTATCACTTGACAGTATAGAACTGCAGATAGTGGAGTGAGCAATGAGATCCCATGGCGCGGGATCACTTAGAACAGGGGGGAGTTATAAATGGACTGTAAGATAGAAGAGGAAACCTCAATCCCTTTCTTCACTGCATTCTGAGACCAAATTCTGGTCCACATTATCTCTTGTGCAGCCTTATTGAACCTAGTTCTTAAGTGGTAGATGTTAGTAGGGACTTATTGTGTTAATTTACATCATCCTTTCCCACTCTGTCTGAGGATTATCTGCCATGTCCTTCTGTGTTCTCATGCTAGCAGATGATACATTTAAATGGCGGGTCGAACTGAAGCATTGAAGATGCTCAAGCTAATCAAACATTGTGAGGTATCTCTCTCTGCAGGTGTTTCATAGCTGTAGCATGGAAATGCTAAAGATTTAATCGACCGAGTGTGTAACGAGAACAGGAAATGACAGAATGGCAGTTCATTTTCTCTGAGAATACAGTGGGAACACAGGCTACAGAAACCTTAATTAGATTTTCAGTTAAACATTTTTAGCAAGGAAGGGAAGTTCAGCTAATTGAATCTGTTCTAATTTCCATCCTCCTGTTTGTCATTTTCTGCTCTTCATTTTGTGAGATATCTCAAGAAGCAGCTCTCATTGTTCTCATTGCAGTATGGGATGACAGATGGCAGGCAACATGCTGATGTGCAGGGTAGCTACACATAAGCCATAGGAGCTCCCACCTGTCTTCGTTGTAATGAAACTGAACTGGATCCACTCCAGTGACTTATGACTGCCTTCCTTTTCCACTCTCCTCCCTGTTTCCATCTCGCTTTAATGTGGGAATGAATTTGTTGTGTATTAATAATGCCCCAAATGTTTATATGCTGTTGCAATGAACTATAGAAAGTCTAAAAGAAATGTGGTGTTCTGCCCTGAAGAGATGCAGGTTTCAAACACGAGTTCTCCCCCAGAGGGTATTAGTGACAACTTCTTTTAAAAGAGAGAGTATGTCCAAGTCACAATGTTTAAGTTAGCACTTAAAGGTGCTTCGTGGGTTAGAGATGTATTGCTGTGTCACCATTCTAAACTAGAAAGTCCTATCACAGATTACCTGCATGCTGCGTACGTTCCCAGGTCCAGGCAAAGCTGGCAGTAGATATGTAGGTAGTAGCCAGCTATGTGCTGGCTACAGGATTATGGTCTGAACCCTGGAGGAGATGTTTTGGCAGTTTCTCTAGACCTGGATGATATTGCATTCTATGAGGAAATATTTCCTAGATGTTCTGGTTTTGATTCTAAACGCGCAGGTTTTAAGGGTCCTTCTAGTTAAATGGATTCCAGAAACATTCAAGAAAGGAGCTTCTGAGAAAATTGGGCTTTGTGCCTGCCTGTTTCTCAGAATATCCTGAGTGAAGCAAATGGTTAGCTTTTAGTCAGAAACCTATTTTGAGATACATATGGTCTGCTTGAGGTTCTTTAGACATCTGTGTAATTCGTGTTTCTTTTAAAAAGCTTCTTGTGATGTTAGGCCAGATGGCCTTATACAAACTTCCATAACCTGTGAAGATGATACAAAGATGAAAAAACCCTGCAGGTTCTCAAGAGGTCTTTGCCAAATACAGAAGCTTGCTAGATGGCTTCACTGAGCTGTGCTTGTGACTCTCAAGTTCTTATTATTGAAGGAAGGGGTTGCATTTCAAACAGCAAGTAGCAGATTTGTGCCCCTTGGGGTAGCTTGTGATTTGTGCTTTTTGGGGCAAAGGTGGACAGAAAGCAATACCAACTGATGACACCGAAAATAGAATTGACTTCTCAGAGCGCACATTGAGTCCCCTCTGCAAGCAGGAGCCACTGAAGGAGTGACAGTCTAGGCTCCCCGAAGCTGAGATAGCCAGTGTTTGGTAATCTCCATTTAAATTGTTTAAAAAGCAAATTCAGTTTGTAGACTGCCAGTTTTGGAGGGAGGTTGGTAGGTTATGGGCAAGTTATGAAGGGAGGATTTGTGAGAGGAGCAGAACTTGCACACTGGTCTACTTCATGTGTTTCGTTCAGACCTTGAACCTTTAGGGTTCTAGGAGAGTTAGTCAATACTTTTATTCTATATACTTCAGGGGAAATAAACTATCATTGGGTCAACTAAGTGAATTCAGATCAAGGTGAGTTCACAGGAGCAAAAGAGAGAAAGTGCTTCATTTAGGTATTTTTAGAAATTAAACAACTTTGCTTTGAAAAGACAGGAGGCTTGGATATGTGTTTGAATGCATTGAGGCTTGACAGACACTCCAAATGTAACAAGTCAGGGCTTTTTGGTTTCCTACTGTGTAAGAAAAGACTCAGCTAGTTGTTTGCTCTTCCTTTGTATCTTACACATATTTGTTTCCATGAGGAGAAAATTAGGGAGATTCCAAAAGTTCTCTTTGGCTTGCAGTGCAGACAGTTGGAAAATTAATCCTCTCAGAAGGTCTGGCACAGAATAGTTTGCTATATGCAAACACGTCTTTACAGATGCAGAATATGTACAGATAAGTGCCTCTTCTGGTATGTGACCTAATGAAGGGTTGCAAACCTCCAGGGAGCCTGCAGCTGGACGTGGTCTGAGTATCTCTGATCAGGAATGGATTTCTTGCCAGCTAGCAGGATATGCTTTAAAGGCCTTGTGGTTATGAGGTGTTCATCAGATGCAGCCCTTCTCTGGTAAGGAGTAAGGAATAAAGAGAGAATTTGCAGCTCCAGGCACTGTTGCATTTGGTCACCAAGTAAAAATGTCTGTGTCTGAGCACCGAGTCAAAAGCAGCTAAAATACTATCCTAATTAGTGATTTCTTTTAATGTTTTAAGGCGGGTGTTATTCTATAATCAAAGTACAGCTTAGTCATAGTTCCAGCACATGCCAATTCAAATGTAAACCAATCTTGTTAGTTTGCACTAGCTTTTGTTTACACCTTTTGTAGTTGGAGGGTGCTAACATGAGGAGGCACACTGCACTGTAGAGGAGGCCAGAGACCAACACTTGACTAATAGAAAGTGAATTATGAAACCACTTTTCTGGCAACTTGAGTATTAAACAGAAGGTAAGTGACTGAAGTGTAATGCTTATCACGCTGAGCTGAAGGACCTCTGGTGATCTGTGAATCCCTTCCGCATGCTTTGCGCATTTATGCATGCACACAGAGGGCTAACGACTGGGAACTCTTTTGTGAATTTTCAATTAAAAGGTCATCCTTAGCAGGATGTGAAGAAATATGCCAGCTTTCTTTAAAGGGTAAAACTGCATCACAGATTTGTGGAATTCTCCGTCATTACTGTATGAAAGTGTTATCTTACTGAAAGTGATGCAGCCCTTCTGCAACGTTACTCCTTTTAATATCAATTTTAGTTCTGTTGTTCTCTCTCACTTTATTTTTTTTCAATTTTCCTCAGGGAGAAATGTCTCCTTCCTCTCCAACTGGCTCTGGAATCAAAGAGCATGAAGCTGGCCCAACAGGCTCTAGCAGGGATGCAGGTATGTCTTTGGAATGGTGAAGTGGTAGTAGATAGTGAGTGTCAAGGAAATCTAGGCTTTTCTTTTGGAAAATACTACAGAAAAAGTGTCTATCCTTGGGTGGACCTAACAATAATGTTCATGTTTCTGTTACAGTATTGAGAAGTTAGGATGCAAGTAAAGGTTGGTGATTCAGTAGAAGGTAAAGATGTCCTGAATATAGGTGGGAGTTCTTGGCTTTCAGGGCTGAAATGGAGATGTACTCTTCCTTGTGTGGCCTTGTGCTACTCTCGTTAAGCCTTTCCACTGCTAAACATCTTGGAAAACAGTCAATTCTTCCTGCTTGCTTTGATTAGAAGTTTATGAAATTGCAAAAGAAAACAGCAGTGCAGCACAAGCAACAAAAATACTCTCTCAGGTTTGACTGAGCAGTTTACCTTTCTTTTAATTGTATAAATGACTATGTATCAGTAAATACTTGTGACTGGGGAATGTTAATTGTTAAAAAGGCAGATACGCTGCTGGGCTGTAAAATGCATGCCACCATTTTCCCAAAAGAATTGTCTTCCTCAAAGGACAAGCATGAAGTTGTTTTGGGAGTATAACGATGTAAGTGGATCATTCAAATTAACCTAACTCAACATCTAAGATACCAGACATTTGCTTATGGAGTGCCCCATAGTGGGGAACAACATAGCTGTAAAGAAAAAAGGTACTTTCTGAAGGGTTTCTGTAATTATTGAGCTCTGCCAGAAGACATGTGCCTATCACCTTCTTGCAGTGTAGTACTCTGGTCCCACTCTGAGATCCTGTGTTACTTTGGAGACAAATGCCTTAACTCTGAATGTCCTCATGCCCCACCTCTTCCTCCTTCCCACAGCTTTTTTTTTTTCTGAGCACAGTGTCACATGTTAGGGGATATCCCTTTTGTCAGTCGGGGTCAGCTGTCCCAGCAGTGTCTCTTCTGAGCCCCTTGTGCACCCCCAGCCTACTCGCTGGTGAGAAGCAGAAAAGACCTTGACTGTGTAAGTGCTGCTCAGCAATTGCCAAAACACGGGTGTGCTATCAACACTGGATTGGTCACAAATCAAAAACACAGCACCTTCTATGAAGAAAATTCGCTCTATCTTGTTGAAAACCAGTACAAGCATAGAAAATGAGTAGGAATGAAACAGTGAAATGTGCTACAGAGTTGAAGCTGGGAAGGAGCGTAAGTAGAAAAGTGATGCAGAATTTACAGGGTGAAGGGATCTGCTCAAAGTCTGCACTGGAACAGAGCAAAGTTGTGTACCTGGGTAGCTTTTCCTCTGTCATGGGAACTTCTAAGAAGACTGGATCTAGGAAAGTACTTGAGTGAGTAAATCCATTGCAGAATGCCTACCATGAAGAAGATGCGCCCATCAATGTGGCTATAGACTAAATGGAAGAGGTATTTCTAGTAGAACTCTGAGGAAATAGTGCCACTGGCCTTGTTGGGAGGTACTGGTTTGGATATTAGCCTTTTCCAGACAAAGGAAGTCTGATGTCTTAAAATATTCATCCTGAAGTTCAGTCAATCTGTACTGAACACACTTCTACGTACGTTTGTGGTCCTCATGCCACATACTCTTTGTCATGAGGACTTGATTGCATTCATTATTAGTCAGCTTCTGAACGACAAAGCACACCTTGTCAGTGATCAGAAGTGCCACCTCCACAGCGCTCGTGCTCTGTTCCCTATTTGAGCAAGTGGGATGATAGCTGGGCAGGGTATCTGATAGCACTAGGTTGAGGCCAGGATATTAGACTAAGTGGGGCTTTTTCTGCTGATGTTTTGTGGGGGGTTTTTTTCCACTCTCTCCCCACTTCTAAAATGTTGAGAGGTTTTGCTGAGGTCATGCCTTGGATTGGTGTCAGTTGCTGATATCTACTTTCTTCTGGACACCGGAGGAGTGGGATGAGGAAAGATGATACCAGAATGACAGTTGATTCAAAAGATATTAACCGTCCGCTCATCGTGGCACAGATCTCCCAGTTTTGCTCTACTTTCATATTTTATATTATGGGATTGATCTGAAATTTGTACCTAGAAAACCCCACCACCATAGTACCAAACACTACCAGGATTAGGTGTAGTACTTTATAGCAGAATCCGGCAGCAGCAGTTCTCTCTCAACCTGTACATTGCCATTTTCTCTCTGCAGAAGCTGCTATCTGATGAGAGGTTTGTATCCGTGGAAACAGACTCCGATGAGAAACAGTTGCTTAATCAGATGCTGAATGCCGTCAAAGTGACCCCTTCACTCAACGAAGACCTGCAGGTTGAAGTGATGAAGGTTGGTGTTTCACACGCACCAGTGCTTAGCGCAGAGGCTGCATGACTGAATGCTGGGGTTAGCAAACAAATTAGCTGTTGCCTTAGAAATCTTTACCTTAGGACAGTATTTGATTCCCTCCTTCCTGCTGTCAGATGTCAGTTGTTTTCATTTCTACTTGGTTTGTGTTTTTTGGGGTTGAATAGGACGTCAGTGCACTGGTGGTCCCAGTTTTAGTGAACTGAAACAAGTCAAGTCACTCTATGGAAGTTCACAGATAAATGACTTCTAGATTTGCAAGTTTTTGTTTGGTATTGAGATTTAGTGCTCATGAGGTGGGCTGTGCAGGTTTCTAATTTTGAATTGTGTGTATGGAGGTGCTTTCTAGTTCGTTAGCTCTGTGTTCTCTTTGTAAAATGTGAATGATGGAGAATGATTTGTTTAGGCACCAAAATGTCCCTGAACTAGTGCACAAGGGAAATTATTGTTTCATATACCCAGTGAAAACTTCAATTTCTAGAAAAGCATTAGCATTCTCCT
>JANHFX010012364.1:3352-18722 GCA_027560015.1 Chloroceryle amazona
ACCTCCTCCTCCTCCTCCTCTCCCAGAAAAAGAAGAAAGTGTCTGTAAGGAAATGCATGGGGCTGTCATCCCAGCACCCAAATCTCCTGTCCCGCTGCCTGAACCTGCGGTGCCGTGGGCTCCTTCCTTGTCACCGGTGGGGCGGGAGCACCTTGCACGAGGCTGCGCTCCTGTCGGTGACCCGTTGAGCGCCGCCGGCCCCTCTGAGCCGAGGAGTGCTGCTTTGGACTTTGGTGAGGAGAATGATGCAGATGATGAAGGAGAAATATGGTACAACCCCATCCCTGAAGATGACGAGCCCAGCTTGCCCGGGGTCTGCCCTTCTGCTGTGAATAGCCCCGGTGCTGCGGGCTGCCCGGCGGTTCGGTACAAACGCCCTCCTGGGGAAGACTCTGGGATGGCTGCGGGTCCTCACGAGGGTCCCCCATGCTCTGCGGAGAGCGTGGGCAACGGTCGGACGGCTCAGCCCAGCGAAACGAGTCAGAGCGACGCCACGCGTCCCGCAGAGCACACGCAGCAGCAGCGGCAGAGGTTTGCCTCCAAGGCTCCCGGTGTGCTGGCTGTAGAGGACAATCCTGCCTTTAAGTGTCCTTCAACAGGTAAGAGGGTTCAGGAACATCTGTTTTCTTTTAGAGGAACAGTAAGTCCTTCTTACGAGGCTGATACTTTCTAGCCGTCGAGCTGCAGAGTCGTTTCTCGGTCAGTTGTTCATGGCGTGTCCAGGTGTGGTTGTCCTCTGTGCTCTTTGGCCCCTACCTCACCGAAGACAAAGGATTTACAGAGCGAGCTTGCTAAAGCCAGGTAATGTGAGGACACGCTGGGTTTCCTTTGTTAGGTAGTCTCTAGCCCTGGCCTTGGATTGCAGCCTCAAAGCTACTTAATGTCTGCAGAAGTTTCTTTAACTTGCTGTCTGGGAGTTTTTAATAAAGACTTTCTGGAAGACCATATCAATGCTATTCATCACGTTGCTTTCTGTAATTGCTGTCTTGTTGACTGTCTCGGGCTAATCTAATAGACTGCAGAGGAGTGGTTTTCACTTTCAGAAGCCAGCCTCTTTGTTCCTTGTTATCTTTGGCTGAGTGTTTGATAGTCTCATTTCCATAATTCCATTAGTGTGTGAATTCAGCATTATATTAAAGGTTTGGTTTTGGTTTTTTTTTTTCCCCCAGTCTACTAAAGAAAACCCAACAAAACCCCCACAAAACTAAAACCACACCAAACAGAAGTTAGCAGGAAAAAAAAAAAAGCCCAACCCTTTCCAAAAAGGTATTATTTTTAATTATTGATGTACCTTCTATTATCTTGACCTTAACTCTAGTACCCTATTGAGAGTTAGAAACAGCATAAAGTTCAGGAGACAGGGAATTCCAGGTTCCCCTCTTTGGACAGAGTTCAGGCTTCTTTGCACTGACATTTAAAAACCTGTATTTCTGCCTGGCTCAGCAGAGAGAGCCTGAAACACCATCGCTGGAGCCCAGGTGTGCATTTCCTTCTGGAGGAGCCCATCCATCCTCACCATCCCAGCAGGCTTCTGTCCCCGTGTCCCTGCCTGCCTGGAGCTGCCGTGCCCAGATTCCCAGTTGCTTCTGGGAACAGGGCTTGTTTTCAAAGGCACCAGAGCAACTGCTGTAAACAGCAGAAGGAAAAAAAACAAAACAAACCAAACCCACTCGCTCTCCTCTTCTGGGAACTCACATTTTGTTCTTTTTTGGGGAAATGCTGCAGACACGAGCGTATTTTTAGTTGCCAAGTGTGTATTTAGTGATAGCTCACTTTATAGCTGCGTTAAACACTTAGCCCAGTTACATTTGCTTGCAAGATAGATGGAATATCTTGCTCTTAGGTAGATTTTTGTCATCGTTGGAGCTCCAGGCACTTTGGAGAAGTCAGTAAAGGTGGTTATTTAGCCGCGCCGTGTGTGTCCTGCCAACTGTTTGACTCCCATTGAGGTGCTTAATCTCTCAATATATAGGTGACTATTTAAATCCCTTTAAGAAGAAAGTCAAAATTTATCTATGAGAGCAGAACTGCCTGTTTAAAACATCTCATCAAACGAGAATAAGCATCTTCTGAAATTCCCCTGATTGTGACTCATTGAAGGTGCTTTAAATGCAGCTTTCCTTTTGCATAGATGGAATGGTGATCACATTGAATAGATTAATTGATGATGAAGTGCATCCCTGCTGCTCAGTAATTGGCTTTATTATGGAGAAGTGGCTTAGTTCTCCTTTTTAATCCAGTTAAGGTATCTACAGTTACTTGCAGTCAAATTTAATATGACAGCTCATCCATACAAAATTCCCGCATGAAGGGAAACGTGGCCAATTTAACTTTATTTATTTAACTTGTTTGGATTATACAGCTGCTATAAAATTGATGTCTATATAACAGATGTCTGTATTCTTACAGAGCTGGGTACAGTAAGCAGTAGGTCCTGACAAATAAGCAGTTATTGCTTTGGGGAAAAGTCTGCTTACCTTTCTGCTTACCTTTCTTAGTGATATGGTTTTATATATGGCAATGTTGGTTAGCATTTGAGCCTAAAGTGTTAGATTTTGAGAGGCACAGACAGAAAAAAAGTGGGGCAGTATAAAGCCAACAAAAATACATACTTGTTCATTTTGTCATTTGCTTGTTTGGTTGGTTTTTTTTTCCTTTTGGATAATGGAATCGATTTTACCTTTAAAGCTTTAAATGTTGCTGCCTTATTTGGATTTTCAACTTCGTAGAGGGGAAAATGGTCGTGGGTTTTTTCTTTTTGTTATTTTTTTTGAGAGAGTCTTTGTTAGCTAGAAGATTAAGAAAAAAAATAAATGCTCCAATTCAGCTATTGGGACTCTTTCCAAACACAGCAGTGAATAGATATTTCCTATAAACATTACCAGTAAAATGGATCATAGTTGTAGGGGTGCTGATTTGCCCCGGAGTCTTAATTTACACCATTAGTTCCTGGTGTTAATCTGGTTACTTTCTACAGTAGATGCCATTTATGTTAATCGGATTTGTCAGGTAATTCCTTAAGTAGTTCTACCCATGCTGGCTTTCAAAAAGAAACTGATTAAAAATAGAGCACCCCTATAGCAGAACTTGAGAAAATAATTCAGGTGTTTTGTTTATAACAAGTACAGAAAAAATAAAGAGTAAGAAGGTGACTTGGTCCTGAGTTAGAAAGGTCTGAGTTAGAAACATAGCACCAGCTTGTGCCCTTAGGTCTGTGGGAGAAGAGTTTTTTTAAGTGGAAAGGACCCTGGAGGCTGCTTTTAATTTGATGTCTCCTTGCCCGGGCAAAATGGTTATGATTGGAAAATAGGAGTATTTTTTGTTTTGTTATAAATGCAATATGAAGAACTCTATATAGTTTACATTAATGTTTTATATATGCAAAAGAAAAGTCTTTACAACTCTTGAGGATTGAACTCAACTGTGTATTTTTACAGATGTGTGTGCCACCTGCAAAAACCACCCCTTTGTAACGTTGGCTCCTGCAATAGATTTACATCGTGGAGCTCTGGATAGTACCTGCTGAAGAATTGGGAACATTTTTGCTTTTGGGGAGCATTAGTGTGGGGATTAGTGTGCACCTAATGAGTGGCATCATCTCGCGTGGGTGTCTCTGAGACATCCTGGTAGGACTTGTGCACGGGAGGTTGCCAGCATCTGGGCTGTGCTTTTGCTGCTGGAGATGTACACGAGTTAGCTGCCTGAATGGAATGTCCTGGTAGGAATTACTGTAAACAGATTTCTGTTCAATGTTGTAGGAAGTGAAGGTTGGTATCGTGTTCCCATTTAACCCCGCCACGTGCCAGCTGGAGCTTGGCTTAAATCACATTAAAACTGCAGTGCTCTTTCTCCATAAAATCATAGAATAGAGTCATCCTGGTTGGAAAGGACCTCTAGGATCATCGAGTTCATCCTAACATCTCTCTAGCCATTATCCCATAGCCTCAAGTGCTACATCTACTCATTTTTTAAACCCCTCCGGGGTGGTGACTCCACCACCTCCCTGGGCAGCCTGTTCCAGTGCCGAACCACTCTCTCAGTGAACAATTTCTTCCTAAAAAAATTTCTTCTCCACTTAGATCATGACCACTATGTTGGTTTCCAAACACATCTTGTACAGCCGCTGCAGGCAGATACTCTGTAAACGCAGCTTCTAGCAATATGCAAAGAGTATGTAGGGCAGCAAATCCCATCTGCCAGTTTCCTTCCATACATTGCAAACATCATTTGCTTGATTTTTATTCTTCTTTCTGGATGGAAGATGTTTTGTGATTTCACTGATTTCCACGTGCAAGGAGCTTTGGCTTCCTGAGGCAGAAAAGGATTCATCTGAATTTCCATGATGCTTGAGATACTAACATGGTTTGGTGTGTGGCAGAAAGGTCACTCTGCTCCCTCTTTGTCCTGCAGAGTCGAAGGCAGTTTGTTGGTGGGCTTTTGGGGAGTTTGTGCATGTGCTTTTGAAGGTCGAGGGCTTGTTCCTGCCCATGTCTTTGATCCGTGGCGTGACAATGCCCTAAAGACCTGCTGGTGAAAGAGGCGAAAGGATGTAGAGGCCGTGGAGTGGAAGCAGTTAATTTAAACCAGCTATTGCATTTTTTGCTTTGTAATTTCTCCTGGCTAACAGTTTGTATCCTCTGACCACCCTTGGCATCCTCCACGGTGCTGCCACTCATGTCTTGGTGTGACGCCAGCATCTGTATCGAGCTGACTGTGGGTTGCACGCATCTCAGGATCAGCAATGTTTAAAATATCTGCAAGGAACTCATGCTTCTCTGTGGATCCTGGGCTCTATAGGGCTGCTCAGAGATCAAAAGTGCTGTTACACATCCTTGTTCCCCTCTCTAACAAGATGCTGCTGTTGGGGATGCTCTGAGGATGAAGAGCAGGCAGTGGTCAGGCCCTTGACCTCTCCTCTGTCCTTGACCTCTCCTCTGTCCTTGACCTCTCCTCTGTCCTTGACCTCTCCTCTGTCCTTGACCTCTCTATGCAAGAACCTGGGGACGTTACCCTTCCCATTTTAATTTAATGGGCTATATATATATTTTATTCTCTCAGTTGCTGATGTTGTTAAAAGTGACACATTCCTTATATCTTAACTGAAGTTGCTTGAATCTGATATAGCATGAATTATTCTCTTAATGCCATTTAGAGTTCCACTCTGAAGTTTTATATCAGAATAGTTCTGGAACTATCTGAGGATGAAAAAAAACAACCATAATTTGCCTGCAACTAAGTTAACAGCCTTTCACATCCTTAGGGCTGTGGCATTTGTGTCAGTTGAGGATGTAGATCAAAATTTGATGTGGAATCTAGCACAGAAACACAGTAGCCCTTTTTCACTCACCTATTGTTTGCTACAACAACACTTTTGAGATATCTGGGCTTTTCTGGTTTGCCTGGCTGCTTTTTCATTTCTAATGCATTTTCCTTGGGTTGCTGGTAGAAATAATAATAAGAGAAAAGCATGAAGAGTGTAAGCAGAAGGGAGAATTTGGGTTTGAAAGTTACAACCACTCGTGTAAGCTGTATTTTTAATTTTTATTTATTTTTTCCTCTTCGAAACTAAACGGCTTAGATGCTTTCAGTGTTACATGTAGTGCAGTTATTAACTATAGCTGGAGAAAGACAGGAAAAATGACCTATCAGCTCTTGTTTGGTGGGGGCTCTGCATTTCCATGAGGTATGAGGGTGGCCGTTTGATGCTTCAGTAGCTCGCTGTGATAAGGAACTGATAATTTTCTGACTTTCTTACCTCAACTTGATCCAGAAATAATTCCCAGTTTTCTGAGGAACTTCAAAATGATTCAGAAACCCTTCCTTGAGCAGTGAGGAATGTTACAGGTCTAACAGGATAATCAAATGTGTTACTGGCAGTGGGTCTGCCAGGGATATACGTGCCCCAGCACATGGAACCGGTGCTGAGCAGGGTCAGACGAGCATCTCTCCTGTGCTAAACCACTGCACACATCTGGCAGGGCCTGTGTTGTGAGTGCTTCAGATCTTTTGACCAAGGGGACAGTAGGGATTGCCCTGTGGACACCTGGCCAGGTAGGGTGGGAGAAGGGGGGTCTGAGTTTGCAGAGCACTGTAGGCTCTTCGGCTCTCTGCAGTTGTGCGTCTCCGGTCACAAAAAGGCTTTATCCTTTCACACCCCCGTGCTGCTGAGCCAAGTGCAGGGTGACTTTTCTAGTCAAGCTGAACAAATAGCTGCTGGAAACAGTCATGATGTGAAGTCACTTGACTTGGATTGTGTTGTCCTTCAGAAGCTGTTTTTCTCTAAGTTATTCATACTGCAAAAGCTTCTGGAAAGCATATAAGGTAAATGTAGTTAAGACAGTATATCTATCACAAGTTGGAAGGGACCTCAGAAGATCATCTGGTCCTCCCTTTGATGGGAAATGGAGCCTAGATGAAATTACCTAGCACCCTCTCCAGTCACACCTTGAAAACCTCCGGTGTTAGGGACTCCACCATAATCCCTCAGGATGTTTTTCCATTTATTGAGTGTTCTTAGTGTAAAAAAACCCATTTGTATACACACACACATACATATGTGTATTGCCAGCTGCACATACAATACTGACCCTCCCCTTGCTGTCCTGGTAGTCTTTCACACACCAGGTGCCTCTTGAGTTTCACCTCCTCCTCCCAGCCTTCCATAAGAATAAAGTTTTAACTACTGAGATGGGATGTGCAGTGGCAGGAGGAGCGAGGAGCCTGTTTACAGCACAGCTCAACTCCAGCACCCTTGTCAGAAAGCTGTACCAGATGGGTAGGCTGGGCAGTGAAGTGTTACTGGGCTGTGCTACAGCTCCTTTTGCAGCTTATTCAGAGCTGTGTCATGTACACTCTTTAAAATTGCCTGCATACCTCAGCACATTGCTGGCTTTAGTGGAACAACATGTGGCTCAATGCTGATGGGAATACCATCCTGCATAATACTCGACTGTTACTTCCAACCACATATTTCATTTTAACTGTTTGGTGCTGAACGCAGCAGAACTTGGAGACATAAAAGTCAGTGTTAGATTGACTCTTCAGTCCTAATGAGCTGGGGTCGGGGTGGTGGGGGGGAAGTTTAATTTGCTGGCCTGCTTTTCCAAGCCCGTGCCAGAGACTTTTGACAGAAAGGAAGGATTAATGTTAGCGGGCTGCAGTATGGCACTGATTGCTGCAGAGCCTGCCAGCCCAGCCCACCAGTGGGACCGGGCTGTGATTTGCAGTACAAGGGAAGCCTTTGTCCACTTTTATCAAACGCCACATTTCTAACTTGCTGCTTGCCAGAAAAGCACAGCAGGCGTGCTAGAAATAGCCTTTCCCCTGCGAGGGAACTACTTCCATGAGATGCAGGGCTAAATGAATTTCCCTCTGTTGCTCCAGAAAACACATTCTGTGCATTATTCTTCATAACTGAAGCTTTCTTTTATAAAGATGCTCTTTTGAGCAACTCTCTGCAGAAGTTATTAAAGCCAAACTTTTCTTGGGGCTAGAGCTAGTCTTTGTAGGGTTGTTTGTTTTGTTTTTTTTCTGGGGGGGAGGAGAAAGCCAAAACCACAACAAATCACTTTGGTCAAAGACCAGATTGCCTGATTTAACTGTTTCAGCTAAATGAAGTATAAAGAGTAAGTTATAGTTAAATGGGGAAAATTAACACCGGAGCAGGCTGCCCAGAGAGGTTGTGGAGTCTCCTTCTCTGGAAGCATCTAAAAGCCCCCTGGCTCTGTTCCTGTGTGACCTGCTGTAGGTGATCTTGCTCTGGCAGGGGGGTTGGACTCGATGATCTTTCAAGGCCCCTTCCAACTCCTACCATTCTGTGATGAATTTGGATGAACAGGGGACTTAAAAATAAGAATTATGATCTGTTTGGTGATCTGGGCTTCAAGTGATTAGAACTAAAGCAGTAAACCTTTGAGACATCGAAGAGAAACCTCTATAAAGCATGATTTGCTGAGTGTCTCATGAAAACAATGCTGCTTGCTTGCTTGCTTTTTATATGCCGTGAAAAACCTCTCCCTTCCCCTGGCTAGCAAGGGAGGATGATGGATATAGGTGTTTGAGTCTCTGTGAGCTGCTGCAGGTAAGTGCACCAGGCATGGTTAGCGTGCCTTGGGGCTCCACAGAACCCTGGTCTGCACAGGCTACGCGAGTCCTGTTGGGAGCTGCTGAAATTTGCAAAGTGACGAGTGGATGGGGTGGTTATTTCTAAGCAAGAACCACTCTTGATTTCTCAAGGGATAAAAAGATGACTTGTAAGTGAAAGTACTTGTGTAATTTTATTAATATCTGTCACTGTGACCTCAGTTCCCCTCTTGCATGCTTCATTAACTCCTGTAAATTCATTGCCTTTCCTACAGTCCTTACTGCCTCATGCTGGTGAAAGAGAAAAAAGCTTGAGCTGTAATTCAGTGTTGGGATTTCCTTGAGTAGTGGAGCATGAGGTGAACCACAGGTCCCTGCCTGTGTGCAGTACTGGCTTATGTTTGACTGTGGTCCCTAATTAGTTGTCTTTCACTGCTAAATTGAGGGAGTCCTTTTTACTTTTTCTCTTTAACATCAGTGCCTGATGTTAGAATTTTTTATTTTTATTTATTTTTTGTTATGTTATTTTGGTGCCTTGAAAGGTGGGTGATTTCCCACGAGGATGTCATGGGAACTGTGTAACTTTAAGCCCTCTCATGGGGTGGTTGTGCCAGACAAGATGGAAAGTTGCTGGCAGTGCAGGATGCAGCTCTGGGCAGGAATAAATCCTTATTGTGTTCCTCCTCCTCCATCCTGCAGTGGAAAGGAGGAGCTGAGAGAAATGGAAGAAAAGGCACAAGACAGTTCCTGCGTCTGTACAGGAGGGATTTCAGTCTCTTTGGGGTGATAGAGGGACGTGCACAAGAGTGTAGCCCTATTCTTTACTGAAGACAAGTGTCTTCTTCTAGACCTGGCTGCATTTGCTGTATTCTAGTGTTTTCCCACTTACTACTGGTTTTATTTCACGTGTGCCCCAGGAACACGGCCGTGCCAGCTGGTACGGGGGACGCAGCGCGAAGGGATGGAGCTGAATGCAGCGGGTGAGGTGGCTCGTTTGTTTAGATGGAGGTTCTGGGCCTTTCATCTGCATAAAGCAGAACAAATCTGGCTTTTGACTGTAAACTACCAGATTTGGCTGAGCGAGTCAGCAGAGCACAGCTTTCTGAATGCTCGAGAACATCTGACTGATGAATGAATGACAGTGGTGTGAATGAATTGTGTTTGTCAAGTTAGGACAAACCAACACGTTTTCCCCTAGTCCAAGGTTTTGTTTTTTTTCATTGCTGTGAACTGCAGTTACCAAGCAGTTTGAAAATGATCATTCCTTCTCTTTTCTTCTAAAGGGCCTGGACTTGTACTTGCACACAAGGCTGATATACCCTCAACAGAGGTTTCTCCTCCAAGTCCCAGTCCTCTGAAAAAAAGCGGATCAATCAACTGGCCTTTCCCTGATAGAATTAAATCTCCCAGGACTGTGAGGAAGCTTTCCATGAAAATGAAAAAGCTGCCAGAGCTGAGCAGGAAGCTGAGTGTCAAGGGAACTTCAAGCCATACTGGTTCAGATAATCCTCCTCCTCTGCTGAAAGGGAGCTGCCGGGTTACAAGCCATACGGTGTCTTTGCCATCTTCTGGAAACTCAACCACAGCTGCCAGCAGGAACGTTATAAGTCGTTACCATCTCGACAGCAGCGTGTCATCACAACACACCTACAAAAAGAAAAGCTCCAGGAGCTCCAAATCCTTCAGCAAAGGTGGTTACCTCAGTGATGGTGACTCTCCTGAGCTTATAACAAAATCAGGTAAACACGGGCATGAAAGCAAGTGTGGGAAAGGGAAGGAGAGCCTTCCAAGTAACAGTGGTAAACCCGAAATAGATATCGATGCCTTCAGACACTACAACTTCTGTGATCAACCCAAGTGCTCCCAATATATCTCTGGACTCATGAGCATTCACTTTTATGGTGCCGAAGACTTAAAACCACCAAGAATAGACTCCAAGGATGTCTTTTGTGCAATACAGGTTGACTCAGTAAACAAAGCAAGAACAGCCCTGCTTACGTGTAGGACAACATTTCTAGATATGGATCACACATTCAACATCGAAATTGAAAACGCTCAGCACTTAAAGCTGGTGGTGTTCAGCTGGGAACCCACCCCGCGGAAAAATCGAGTGTGTTGTCATGGAACTGTGGCTCTTCCCACTCTCTTCCGAGTGACAAAAACACATCAGCTGGCCGTCAAACTGGAACCGAGGGGGCTTATTTACGTCAAGCTGTCGCTTATGGAGCAGTGGGAGAACTCGCTCGATGGCTTCGATGCCGATCGGGAGCCCCTGATGTTCGGGGTAGACGCCCGGAAAGTTGTAGAGAAGGAAAACTCAGGCTTGATGGTGCCACTTCTGATGCAGAAATGCATTCTGGAGATTGAAAAGAGAGGCTGTCAGGTACTGTGTGTATTTTAATCACTTTTACCAGTCTTTCTAATTTGGGAGAGCTGTCGTTGCAGGGTGTGAGTAGTGAGTGGGAAGGGGAAATTGAAGAACATCTTTGCATGGCAAATTTGTGTTGCTTTGCTGCTCCCGTTTGGTGACCAGGAGTCATTGTAACGAGGGAAGAAGAAGGGGGCGGTGTGAAATTAGTGTTTCCAACCTGGCCTTTTTAGAGGAGGCGTACACTTGCTTACAGGAGCTGCTCACAGTTGTGCTTTAGGACTAGGGATAGTGAAATGAACCTGCAGCCCCCAGTGTGTAGAGTCCCCCTCAAACAGCAGGGCTGAGAAGAGAGCTTGAAAATGCTTGCTTGCTGAGACACAGTGTGCTCTGTAAGGACCTGTATCTAAATGCAAAGCTGAGTATGACATTCCCTCCTACCCAAAAATGAGGCATTCTGTGACCCAAAGTGATGAGGACACCTCTTCTGACAAAGCTTCACCGACCCCAATGTGCAGCCTCAAGCCAACGCACCAAAAACTCATCCGTGTGACCGCTCTGTGCGTGGCATTAAGATGAGGTGGAGACCCTGAGGGGCTCAGTTAGTTGTTTCCCCAGGCCACTGCTCCTTCCTATTCTTCAGGTTGCTTTCAAAAGGAGGACAGGAGATGAACGCTGTAAAGCAGCAGTGCTCTGTTGCTTCCCTTCATCCTAATACAATTAATTGGTTGATGTAACCTAATGGAAAAAAAATAAGTATGAGAAACAAGGTATGGAGACAAACTGCCAGTTACGGGTGCTAGACTGTTAGGAAGGACAGTCCTAAAGTTGGACGTGCCTCATGGCAATTAATTTGAAGCTTACAGATTTACTTTTTTGAAGCTGGTGGGAAGACTCTTGCACGCCCTCGGTTTCTTTTCCACCTGCTCTTGCTCAGGTGAAATTGAGAAGTAATGACACGAACCACTGTTACCATTCAGAATTGCTGACAGCTTGGGTGTAGTTCCAAGTGTTAGGAGATGAACTCTGTTCATAACCTAGATCATAAAATATAGGGAGAAATTATACTTTATATAATTACTGAAAGTCCCTACTGATAGTAACTGTGTGATTCTTGCGAATGCTTCCCCTAACATTCTACAAATCAGTGAAAAAGAGAACTTTTATTCTTTCCAATGGATGTGTCCCATGGTTTCAGCATTTTATTTTGGGCTTACTAGCACCTAGTCATGCAAATGATATTGGGTAATCAAGGCAACAGTGGTAATGAAGCGATTGGCATCTGAATTGTCTGAATGTACCTGGTGCTTTTAAGCATGAAATCTAATTTGTGTATTTGCACGGGGAGAACCAAAAAAATGCAAAATTTACTGTTAAACTTCTTGCTTTAACCAAGTGCTTGCCTGACATTTTTTTCCTGTAGACTGCAGACTACTGTCAGGGTGTGTTACCATCTCAGATGTGGCATTAGAAAACTTTTTAAGTTTAAAAAAATAAAAAAAAAAAACAGTCTTAGGCAAGTAGTAGATGGTATTTGGTCTTGGGAAAGGGGGAGTGCAAATTCCATTGGGTAACTTTTATATTTAAACAGGAATTAATATAAGGCCAGACAAATACTCTTGATTGCAAGCCTAGATTTGCACGGTCGAAGTCAGGGGTTTGGGGGGATATTTTTTTGTCTTTTGAATCCATGGTAGGTTTGCACTAACTTTTTACTGCTCAGTGCAGCTGCCTATAAAGTTCAGTAGAAGAAATTAATACGTTGAAGATTTAGTTCCTTAAAATCAGAGGCATTCTTTGTATAAATGGTGTTGATGAAAAGAATAAAATGCATCATTTGAGTGCATGAAAGCACACGATTTAACCAGTTATTTGCTCCAAGAGTGGTGTGGGTTTCATTCCTATCACCTTGAGCGTGGTAAATTACCCTTGTTTTTCATAAAGCTTTTGTATAATTTGAAACCCATGGAAGTCAGTGTTTTGTCCTCTTACAGAATGGGGCATTCATCATTTTCTTGACACCCCTGTTACTAAATTTAAATGAAATTTAAATTTTGGCTACTGCCTAACTTAATGTTCTAGCAAAAGTGTTTTGGTTTATTGTGTTGGATTCAAAAGAAGAAAAAATGGTTTCCAGCAGTTGTTATTTTCAGTAGGTAGCTGTAGGACTGCTTTTTTTCTGCTGATGGTTAATAACTGTGTTTTGGTACACTGTAATTCTCTATACATAAAGCCCAAAGTGCTCTTTCCCCTCAAGTCTTTCTGCTGAAGATCTAGTTCTATCTTGTACAATTAATTACACTCATAAAAATAATGCTCTGAATGAGTGGGATAAGAAGAGATTAGATGTTTCAGCTCTTACTCCTTTGTTTTCCAAGCTGGTATAAAAGCAAAGCGCTAAACAATTCCCATTTAAAACTCATGTCCTGTCAAGAAAACGCTGCTCAGCAGGGCAGCTGTCCCCTTACCAGTCCCAACCGTGCCTCTTGTGGCACGCTGGATGCCATCCAACGCCTGATGCCAGCTCTTGGTCCCCTCTGCAGGCTGATGACTGATGCGGGGCCGCTGTTTTGTTTCTAGGTGGTAGGTCTGTATCGGTTGTGCGGCTCAGCGGCGGTGAAGAAAGAGCTTCGAGAGGCGTTTGAGAGGGACAGCAAGGCTGTTACCCTCGGTGAAAGCCAGTACCCAGATGTTAATGTCATAACAGGTAATAGACGTTTACTTTTCTTTCAACGTAGAGCTATGTCCTTGTCCCTAACGGACCTTTTTTTCTTCAGGAGGTGAAATGATGCTCTCAACTAGTTCTTCATTTAACCTGCTGCTTTGTATTGCTAAAGGCTCGGGGAGAATGAGTCCAGACACCCGGGTGAAGTGTAAATATGAAGCAGTAGTGATTTACTGGGAGGAGGGAATGGGAGGAGCTGCTTTACCAGTTACAGAGGGAGGTGGAAGGCTGAAAGGAGATGAGGTCCCCAGAGCTGTTTCAGCCGTTGCTGTTGGTTCGTACTGGAGTGGATGCTGAAAAACTCCGTTGTGATCAGACATCCACCGTGGTTGTTGCTCTGCAGCACAGGAGCCATCTCAGATCAACCCGTTGTCCTCCCTTTATGTTGGAGGCTGAAGGATTTGGGAGACAGATTTCCCTTCGTCTTGCACGGGCTAGTTAGAGCTGCAGCAGAGTGCCTTCATTTAGTCAAACACACATAGCAGCTTTGCCCTGCTTGCTGGAGGGGCCCTTTACTCTCTGTTGTGCAGCAACCTCCTGGCAAAGGTGAGGAGGACTGGGAGTACTGGAACAGCCTGTCTGCATCTCCATCAGCTCTTTACATGAGTATCTTCACAGGTGTTGCATTGTGCGACTGAACTCAGTTGCTGAGGTGGTTTTGGTTTTGTTTTTTTTGTTTGCTTAAAAGTGGAACAGTTTTATAACTATTGATACTTGTTACATAAGCCAAGCTAATCTAATTTTAGGCATCAGTGAGTAAACCAGTTGCTCCAGGATATTAGGCAGGGGCATTCATTTGCTATGTACCCAGGGATGGAGAACACACCAGCAGCCAGGGTATAAATGTTCAGTACTGAAGCCCATTCTCTAACATCCAACATCCAGCTGCATAGGGCAGTTCTACCCTGTTTGGTGCTTCATTTCACTTCAGTGTATTGGGAATTAATTTCTTTTTCCATTCCACTTTGTATAATTACAATCAGAAGATGCTACTTGGTGACGTTTACGGGGTTAAATAAGCTTTTTGATTCAGCACGTGCAGCTAGTTGGTTTGTCTTACTTGCCTTGACTGGTTTCACTGGTGGCTTTGGTGTGGCTCTCAAAAACTGGAGATCTCAGCAGCAAAAACTTGTGTGTATGTTTCACTCTGATGGGAAAAACCCTTTGTAAAGAGGAGGTGGAAAGTAAAAGTAGTATAAAAGTAGTATCCAGTATAACTGGATAATTTAAACTGATGAGAAAAAGTGGTGATAACTTCTAGGATCAGCTTGTTCCATGAAATTATTGAAGTCCTGTTTTCTTCCCTGTTTTAGTAAATCAACTCATAAGGGGGGGGGAAACCCATCTATTGCTTCCTGCCAAGCAGCAGAAATTATTTACATGTAAGCAGAAAAGTGGCAAACAGACGTTTGGTTAGTGTAAACTTCTAGCTAATGGAAAACTTTGGTGTTTTGTGGTTGGTTTCATTTTTTTGGTGGTGTTTTTTCTTGTTTGTTTGTTTATGTTTTCAATTTGGACTAATCCAAATGGCATTGCACTCCCATCCCACAAATAATCATTACAATAAAACAGTATTTGCAGAAATGGTTCAGGAGTCTCATGAGAAAGGGTGTAGGAACTTAATTCTCATCCATATATCAAAGAACCTGTAACATTTCATAAGCATTTTAATTTCTCCTGTACACTCAGAACTGGCTGAAACTGAAGTCTGAACTGCGGGAGAGCTCGGTGCTGATGCAAAGCCCTGGAAGGGCAGTGGCATGGTCTGACTGATTTTCCATCTCCAGTTTATGATGTGGTGGTTAAATTGAAAAGTGTACTTTGGTGTTTCCAGTTTATATTGCTGCAAGCCTCATTGGTGATGGCAAACCTCTAGTGACTCTGCAAGTCCTGCTGGACTCTCAGCCTGGTTTTCTTTCTGGTTGTGTTACTGAAGGATAATTTTTTGCAGCCAGAATTTGTAGTGTAAGAGTGAAAGACTACAGCCTTGGTGCCTGTCTTATGGAAATGGCTTTGTATACGCTGTTACTGCAAGAGTTTACTTACACGCTGCTTTCCAGACAAGAAAAAATAGTTTTCAGAAAGGACACTTAAAAAAATCCTAGACTCACAGAATGGTAGGGATTGGAAGGGACCTCTGGAGATCATTGAGTCCAACCCCCCTGCCAGAGCAGGGTCACCCAGGGCAGCCCACA